>LJIJ01001197.1:0-53636 GCA_001718145.1 Orchesella cincta
TAAGGTGGCAAAGTGTGTTATCAAAATTTTTGCAGTGAGTGCAAAAGCAATGACATTCTTATTCTGCTTTCTTTCAACCACCCATCCAAAACTAGCGTTGAACGTGTTTGGCCTCGCCTTTCGAAAATATGGGAATGATCTGCATCCCATTTTGATGTCAATTTTTTCAGTGTCTATAAACACACCACCCAATTTCCTGTTCTTGTCAGTTGGTCTTTTGTTGGGATACAGCTTACAGTGTGTCTTATAAGCGCACGGTCTTATATTTTTGCGTTAAGATGTAATAATTTGTCTTTTACTTTTCCTAATATGCGTTAACGTTGTTTTGTAGGAACTTTTATAATCAGTTTTTGTTGATTTGTAGTGCAATACAAAGTTTAATGGCCCACTGGGATCCCGCATCAGCAACATTAAAGTTGATTCGAAACGAATATGTTAAAAAATTTCATCAAAGGCTTTCCATTTACCGACAAATACATATTTGTTGGAAACTATTCAACGAAATACATTCCTCTATTCTCCTCCACTTCTTGCTTTCGGTAAGTGTTATCCAGGGTGGTGACCACGGTGTTCCTTGTGCTATCTTGCAAAGCCGCTGCAAAAACAAATAACGAAGCGGGCTACCTTTTCACCATGATTGCCATATAATTCTGATTGACTGTTGTTCGAGTTTCATCTGTACAGCGTCTGCTGCTGCATGTGTGCATTCAAAATCTCTAGAAGTGTTAGGTTCCATCAAGTTTCATCAAAAGACCTGCTATATACTGCGAGAAAAACTACTTTCCAAAACCATAGTAGCACTACCAAACATTAGAACAGAATTCGGATTCGCGAATTTTATTGATAGGCTGACTCCTCTAGTGATGCAGAATTTCAATGCTCTTCGCACTATTGATTTGCTACTTCTTCATCGCTAGATTTTTATGATTTTCTGTATTTGCTGAGGTATAAATGTGATGTAACGTACATAATGTTGCTTTTGGGAAAGTAATATTAAATTACGTAGTTCAACCCGAAATTAATGTATAATGTAGGAGTAATCCGATAAAAAGTAATGAAACAATTTGTACCACTTCAATACGTTTGCTTTTGATATAGTTCAAATTGCCATTTTCATCACTTTCAGGATTTCTGTTAGTTTCGAAACATAAAACGAGCTAGTTGTAACATTTATCTTATAACATTCATGTGTGTATTGTCTTTTTACTGTATATATTTATTTGTATTATTATTTAACTTTTTTGGTATTCAAATTTATAATAATAGCAGATATTTATAAGGTAGTGCGAATTAAAACCATACTCTGAATTTTTAATTATCTGTTATTAATTCAAATTCCAAAATTGTCATGTTTGATGTTGGGGAAATAGTACAACTATGTTTGCATTCAATATAACATAAATATTTGAAACTGTCATTGAATTGACAAATTTTTAACTTGCTACAATCTAATTTTGTCAACTTTGGGCATTTATGGAGATTTTTATCATTTAAAATTACACACATGTCGTCAAACACAATTCCCAATAAAGCATCGTATTTTTCATGCTGGCTTATCGAAACACAGTTGCCCTTCTTCATCGTTATTTACTAATTTCGTATTATGTTTCAATTTGGAAATAATTTTGTATAATTTTGCATAATTTCAAATGAAATCGATTCATTCTTTTGTTTAAATATGATCAATAATTACAGAACTACAGACTTGCTTATAAACTTGAGTTCAAGGTAAAGGCAATTTCAAAGGTTCAAATCACAAATTAAGGAAAATTGAAGACAACTGCTGAAGAAAATAATCTGATGAGGTATCGCAATGTATGCAATTTACTTCGGAATGTAAAGATTCGAAAGTATAAAAACGATAAAATTGTAATCTTTCTCTACGAACAATTTAATAGTAATACAGCTACCGCAGACTAATTTCAGCAATCAGTAAATCAATTTTACCACTGTTTCGAGACACACCTGCCAATTCAAACGCTGTGCAAATTGTCCTCAAATTACCCCGACACTTAAAATGTGAGTTAAAAATTGTCAAAGTTAATGTGTCTCAAGCACCAAACTATTTTATTGGAGATTGGGAGATTGGCAGCCATTACTAGAGGCTATTACGGTTAATATTGGGTATTTGAGTTGTTAACAAATCACTTTACGGCCAAAAATTTTGTCGACTACCCACTTTACCTATGTTCAAGGCTTCAGTCTGGGTAGCATATTAAAGAAGTCACTGCTTTCAAAATGTCTTCTTGAAATTTATTTTGAATTTGCAAAAAAAAATATTAAAATGCTGACAAGTTTACAAGAATTTGCGTTTCAACTGCACGAACTCCTTTTATCTACATGCCCCCTTTTCCAGTTGCATTTGATTGCAGTTCATCCCGTATCATCCTGAAAAAAGAATCCTGGAAATGGGCTCTTTGGGGACTAAATATAGTTGTGCTGTTTCTATACGGACTTGCACAAGCATTTTCTCTGATGTGGTATGGATTCATTCGTCCACGTAGAGATTTTGAAGTGATAAATGGCATCCTGATGTTTTTGCAGCAGCTTTCTCCTAGTTTTCTTCGCTTTTGCTGTTATTCTCGTGAGCGATATGGTAGCATTCGTATACGGATATAACCAATGGCTTGATCTTACAAAGAACATAGAACAAAGTAAGCAATTTTTATTAAACAATTTTGTAGTTAATTATGCTAACCGATATGACTCATTATTGCAGATGGAGTAAGTAAAAAATCCGTAATGTCGGAACATGAAGATAAATATGGGCTATTTCTTTGCTTGACGGTTGCGGGACTGGCTTGTTCACCCTATGGTGCTGTAGTGATCTGCATAGGGTTTGACCTCGATGGAACACGCTACATATTTGACGAAATATCTGATCCTTTTATTCGTTCAAGAACGGATGTAATGATTGGATTGCTAATCCGAGCTGCAGTACTAATCCTTGTTGGTTTGGAAACAGCAAGAAGTTTCTCATTCTTTTTTTGTGGTTTTGTTGTGACTGTCGATAACTTTGTAAATGTAACAAATATATTTTGGACTCGTGATTTAATGTGTAAATCTTTCTTCCGTTTTCAAGTTCAGGGTATTTTAGTTTTAAAGAAGATGGAATATGTACTTTTTTCTTATGTATATTTAAGCCTCTTTCTCATGTTTTGGATGACTGTCATTGCACTTTACATTGGTTTGAAAGGGTTTGGAAAAGTGCCAGATTTGGTGTGGTATGGTAGTTTAATCGTGGGAAGCTTTCTGATTTCTGGACAAGTCATAATGCTGCCTGATGTTGGAAAAACGTGTGATAAATGTAAGAAGGCAGTTCAGAAGTATAAGGAAAAAGCTCGTCAAAGTCTTATGCAAATGAAGACAAAAGGTCGAAAAGTTGATAAGCTGAAGGCAGCTGCAATTACTCCTATAAGGATACCATATGGCTCGTTTTATGAAATCGGTGTTGAATTCACTGTAGAATATTTTACGCTCATATTAATGCGCACGGTAGATGTCATATTGTTGGAAGTTATGTAATGTTAAGTTTTATTATATTTTGGAATTGTATAACTGTAGTATAATTATATTTAAATTTAATTCAGAAGGGTCTAGGAAATGAAAGGGGATACATTAACATTTCAAGGGTTTCAGTTTTTATCACAGTAAACTTATCTTAATAAACATTAAAATGCAACTTTTATTGTTGAAATATTGCTGGTGTGAAGTACATGATAAATTTTATAAATCATTATAATAAACCATCTTCAATTTATTTTTCTTCATCTATTTTAAGAATTTGTATGAATTCTCGTAAAGCTAAAACCCAGAACAAGTAGATAAATGTTAAAGTGATAAAAATATTAACATTTTGTCACGTGCAGCAGTAAGTTCTGGGTTACGATACACGCACATATCCTTCAAAATGGTACGGTGTAAACGTAGATACACTGAGAAAATGAAGCCTTCAAAAATCATACACATTTCTAAGAATTGCTTTATCCACGTTGTAGGATCCTTTCAAACCTAGAGCTCAACTCATTTTTAACACTTTGTCCTTTTTTAGAAAACACATTTTGTTGCAATCATCCCTGCAACTTACGGTAATCCTTTGGTTGAAGAAAGGATAATACCTAGTCGTTGCTGCATTCCTACAAAAAAGCTTAAGGCTTTGTGTATTTGGTTTGAAAGAAATTGTACCTTTGCAAACTCTTTATTGCATGTTATGTACATTTTACAATTTATATGTATTGTACATTCAGCTCTGTACAAAAATCGTGTCTAGAAATGCATTTTATTTTACATAAAGAAATACTTTTTTTCTATAAGGTTTCATGCTTTTTATTATTCATATATGAGAGCCCTAGTCAGAACTTGCATTCATAAGAAACAAGCAGTGGATGTTAGAAACGTAGTATAATTCAGAGCACCGAATCACTGAACAATTTTCTACAATATTATTTTGTTTCTGCAGTTTTTAAAATGTTTACCAAACTACTCGCTAACACGATTAGATGGCGAATAATACACGGAATTGTGTTAGTATTGACGCTGTCTACTCTATTGAGTGTATTAACTTTAAAGACAGCTAACGTTACACAGTCTATTGGCAGGTATGATTTTTGATATTCCATATAATTCTGAGTGTCCTAAATGTCGTCATTCAACAGGTCTTCTTTCAATTTCAATTAAGTATTTTTTGATTGTTTTTAGTGACGTTGGGGAATCTCCAGTTAAAATTGGAATTGTTACTTGTTCCGGACGATTCAATGTAACACATTCCATCGCCACATATGAAACACTCACTCTTATCAAATCCGTGATAATTTCTGCATCCCTTCATCGTGTGAGGTCAATCGACTTCCATATTTTTGTGGACTCATACGAGCTCCAGATGTTTTTGGATAAAATCGTAAGTTGCATCTTGAATTCAGTAAAACATTGGGAAAACTATTTCTAATTTCATCACATATTCTAAAATTTCGTGACAGATCTCTGAATTTTCATTCAACAAAATTGGAAGTGCAGTTAATGTGGGAACATACTTCTACAATGTTTTCAAATCAGTGCCTCCCGGTCAGGCCACAGAGTTCCTCAAAACTGATATTCCATGCACCTTTGTCCGCATATTTTTCCCAAATGTGCTTTCCCACCTTGACGATCTCCTTTACCTCGACACGGACACAATTGTTACAGGAAATATTGGACAAATCTGGGAAAAACTGAAGAAGCTGGAAAACCACAAGTTGGTTGGCCTTGCACCCAATAATGAGCCAGAGGATGAGAATTTCAGAGATTTAGATGCTCTGAGTTTTGGAAGTAATGAAAATTTAACAATTACCTAATTTAATCAAACAAAGTAGATACCTTATAAAATATAATTTTTTCTTAGCTATTCCTCATGTCCCTCCAAAAGGAGTTAATGCTGGAGTATTCTACATGAACTTGGCTGGTCTACGCAAATTCGGTTGGACGGATAGACTCCTGGAAATTTACAAGGAATACACAAACAATGGTCGTTATATTAATGACCAACACCTTATAAACATTGCTTTATCGGACCACCTAGGTTTGCATTTATATTTTGACTTGTGAATTATCAGTTACCGTAAAAATTGCATAAGCTTATCAGAGTTTTTAATACATTGCAGACATTCTGGAACTTCTTCCGTGCCACTACAACTTTCAAAGCCTGCATTGTGACCGAGGGTTACCCTGCAAGGCAGCTAATGATGACCCAACCGGGATTCAAATCTTGCACGGCACTGGGGACAGCTTTTATCAAGATAATCTTTCACATCGCCACTTTTTCGCGACTTATACTGAGGTAAGATTATAAAACTCGTTCTTTTATAAATTTTTAATTTGTTTTCCTGATTTAAATACTAATGGTGGTGTTTTTATTTATCTTAAGTTTGATTTAGGCGCACCAGTGGACATTATCGAAGATCTGCTGAAACCGGTGAAAGGGCATTATCTCCAAGTGAGAAATTCGTCAACATGTGAAGGGGTTCTAGGACCAATGCTTTTTAAGGATATTTTGATGTAATAACATTCTATTACAAATTATATTGTAAACAAGATAAATATTGATATGTTTTTAGTGTGAGCAGCTGTAACAATATCTATAATCGTACGTTCTTATGTTTTTGAATTTTACTTATGTTCAATTGAACGTTTTAGCTAATTTTTAAACACTTGAGTAAAGCAATATGAGTTCGTATTTAATCTAATTAAAACATTTATGTTATTCAGTATAAACTCAAATGTTTCATAGTTGCTGGAATCCTCATACTCACTCATAACCGCAAATACATAGCACACCTATTTACTTTCTTGAACATTTTTTAGGTACATCGTAGCTGCTTGTGGACATTTATTTTCCTGTAAACTATCGTAGAAAATTTATATTATTCAGAAAAAAGGGTATATGCATGCATTTGTAATATAACAATTGCTTGTGCTTTACTCAAGCACCCAAGCCAGAGCCAGTCTGGATCACCGTATTGGCGATTCAGAAAAGGGCTTTTGTTCCTGCTCTCTTGAAAAGAATTCTTTGAAAACCCACAGTAATCCGCGGTTTAACTGAGAGATTAGCTCTTTTTCGTGAAAGTGTTTAGGTATATATTGAGTTTGCAGACAGATTTACTCATATCTGGTGTAATATTATTCTTTCTGGGCTATTATAATCGTTATCTATGTTTTTAGCTAGAAAGGAGTAGCAACTGCTTTTGGACGTTTTTGCTGAAACCATGAATGCAGTGCAAAATATCAAATGTAATTAAAATAAATTTATACCAATGGAAAATAACTTTTTATGCAAATTGCAAAAATCCAAACTAAAATTAGCAACATAATTTTGATAAAACTAGGTAAAAACACTAATCAAGTCTATTATCATGTTTTCCTTCCCACATTGGATACCTCCCTCGATTACATTCATAAAACCATGGGAATTTAACCACAAGTTTGTACTCCTCCGGATATTTTACCTTGAGCTCATCCAATTTCAAAATACGGTCCAGAAATATACTTGGGTTTTTAGACAACTCCAATTCTAACTTACGAAGGGTTAAAACTTGTTCACTTTTACTTGCGTCTTCTTTAACATTTCTCATCTCGTCCATTATAAACTGGAAAACTACTTCAAATTGATTTTGCACTTTTAAGTCAACCGCTTCAATTGTCGTCAAGAATTTTGCAACTAGAAACGGAAAATAGCCATATTGTGTCATATGAATACCTCCAATAATGTACCCGTTGCTCTTTCCCCTTTTGCGGGTGGGTGGCAGCTCAAAATGTGACTGTTTTGCGTAAGCAAGCGCTTTTTTAAAAGTCCAATATGTTGGATCTCCGTATGTAAAGGGGTGGTTTCCCACAGGAAAATCGGTGCGAAAAGCTTGATCAACTCGGCCGTACGGAAACCAAGTTCCAATGTCCACAGGGTCATCAAACATCTCACAGTTTTTGAGGTAATGAATCACATTTCTGTTGGGAATTTCATCCACATCTCCAAAACCTAAGAGGTCATCTCCTCCAAAAAAGTTTGTGATGTTGTTCCACTTGAGAAACGTGAGCCATCTCATTTTTTCTTGAAGACTTTCAATTTTATAGATGCTTGTTTAGCATCTCCAGCTTCCGCTTTGAGAACATCCCCTTGAGCAGCTAAAAGCTCTTGATCATCTAACACAAAGTGGACAACTTTGGGGAGAAATTTTTCAAATCTGGCTTGTTCTTTTAGAGCTTCCCAAATTAAAGGCTTGCTTACACCCAGGTAGTAAGTTGTGGTGGATTCAATCAGGAAAAATTTATCGACGACTGCGTCCAGCTCATGAAAGTGGATTTCTAGGGTATCTGCATCAAACCCGTGTTGAAGGAGAACGGCAACTTTTCTGGGCGAGGCTAGTTTCTTACAGGGTGGCACGCTGGAGGGAAATTGGAGTAGTGGAGGTCTTCTACAGGACACATTTATGCTCACACTTGGCTCAGCAATTAAGGCAGGTTTCAGAATTCTAAGTAGCTTGGAACACCAGTACGAAAAGTCGGAAGTGTTTCCCTTCTTGTTTTTATACGAATGTAGTAACGATTCCCATGGGTAACTACGGAGGGTTTCCACAAATGTTGGAGGGTTGCTGTTGCTGGTAACTGGAGTTGGCTCAACAATTTGTGAGTCAAGTTTATTATTCAGAAATCGAGACAAAAACAGTATTGAGATGAAGCAGATTCCTATCATGTAAAGTTTTGTTAAATTTTGACCGCTAATACTAACACGGTTCATTTTGAACAGAAACTAATTATAATTGCAACGTAAACTAGCACAATGAAAATTCAGCAGTTTCTAAAAATCTAGTATTAATAAGCTGTGTAAAAAAACAGATTTTGTTAGATGGATATGAAGTAGCAAGTGTCAAGAAAAGAATGAAATGTAGTTTCCTCGCAGTACAGTTTGGTAAGAAATACATTTTGTAAACCCACTTACCAAAAGAATAGAAGTGGAAGAAGTGGTTGGGGAAAAGTCTTAAAACAACGTGCATACATATTGTACCTAGGTACTTCAAACGTGAGCTGTCTATGAATATACAGATTATGACTAAACCCAATTCAGAGAGATAATCCCCACGCCTTTCCTTATACGATTCTGTACATGAAGTAGAAATGAAAAGTGATTCAGCCCAGCTAACCAGTCGTTCATGATCGCTTTGAATCGTTGTAGATATCGTTACATTTCGCTAACGAGCTCTGGACGACTCGTTGAAGATCGCTGGTGAATAGTTAGCGATTTTGGGATAATGTCAGCAGAATCGCCAGCGATTCTTAGCGATTTCATAGCGATCTGCAGTGTAAAGCCGATTCATGACGATTTCGTCACTAATACGATAAACGTCGTTATCAGATGGTTTATGATAAAAGCAATGCATAAAACAATCCTTTAAACGAAGTAATTTAAATTACCTTAATTCATTTTATGACAAATGGTAGAACTGCCAAACTAATTATAGTTCGTAACGTAATAGATAATCTAATACATGAAATAGTTGTTTAACACTGTAAAATAACAATTTTAAAATGCAATTAAAATGAAGGAAGTTATTCACTCGATGTCATTGAAAGCTAACGATGGGATGTGGGGCGTTGTAAATGAGGCTTTAAATTTTCACCCTTAATGTGCCTTAAACAAGAAAACAGAACATTTTAAATACATTAGCCTTTTAAAGATGACATAATTTTGTTTGTCGAATAACAAAAATTACCTGTCATCCACCTGGCTGGTTGAAGTGATGGTACAATCGAATGCTTTCTGCAACACAAATTGAAATGAAAACCATACACCGAGTACATTTAAAGATTTGAAGTAAGAAGATTTTTTTCAATTTAGTTCATTTTACCTACCTTGAATGACACACAGTTGCAGAATTGTCCGTAAAACTTGACAGTTGGTCTACTACATCTCGTTGATCTAATTTTTCAGCGGTTGTTGTAAATTTAGACCCAGAAAACCTCTTATAATGATGCCCTATGCCGAAAGTATAACTAGTTGTACAACTAAGTTCGGATGGCAAGAATTATCTGCACATGACATCAGCAGAACTAGTATGAGGTATACAAGAACAAACAAATATACCTAAGCGCGATGCATAATATGATGCTTACGCGTTCAGAGATTTCGTAGAGAAAGTCGTGTGAATTTTTAGCGAATTAGTGCAGAATTCGCCTTCGATTTTTCGTGACGTAACATATCTCGAATGTTAGCTGGGGTCACATGCATCATGTCACTACCGAATATTCCCATGTGTTTCTAGCCCAGAATATACGCTTGAAAGCTTCGAGCAACCAAAAACACTAAAGATTGTATTGTTGTGGTAAACAAAAAACTGCATTTTTTAATTATAGAAAGCAACTACAACAATTTAATTTTCTTTGGAGACTCCACACAAACACAGAAGTACGATTCATTACTACAACATGCATTTGTGGATATTATTTGTGAGTTTTGATGGAATACTGCTCACATTATATTTATTAAGTATGCTTTATTTAAAAAGTATCTACACGAAATGGATGAACTAAAAAAATTGATCACATTGAATAGGCTAAAATGCAAGTATCTAAATAAAACGGTTTACTGTGAAATCAGAAGAGCCTAGGTTTTTATCTCTGACATCAATATCACTATATACTTAAATTTTTGAATTGTTTATGTGGATGTGTGACAAATGCGTCTTCCGTTTGGATGAGTAACGTAGGCTTGTGTTTGTATTTAATATGATATTGAAATAAATTTGGTAAACTATTATAAATGATATAATTGATTTTCAGTTACACTAATCATGTACAGTTAACATTAGCGTGAGTGAGATAAATTATACTTCAGAATTCGAACTCTCTTCAAAAGATTTAGGCAGGTGGAAATGAATAAACGGCTGAAGTCCCGTATAGTACCATACACAAACCAGTAGACCCTTTTCCGAATCTCAACTATGAAGGTAGCAATTCCCACCGCCAGTCCTATCATCAAAAGGCTAAACACAACAAATATATTTCCAGACATTGTGGGTTTTCTTGGCTGATTGGAATTTTCATCATGTTGATAACTAGCCTTTTGAAACACCTGCATCCAAAATTCCCAAATAACCGAAACCCCCACCCATTTCACCCGTTTCATTAAACTTAGCTTAACAAAACCCCTCAATTTAACTAAAAGTGAACGCTCGTAGAGAAAATTCTTCCCAACATAAACGTCTGCTTTAGTACCAAGTGTTTGAGTCAAGTTAAGCGCAAGTGTTTGACACAAATGGTCTGGAAGAACGATAGCAGTTCGGTTACATTCTTTCAAAATATTAAGTTGGTGTTTCCCTTCCCATTTTCCAAGAGCTAGTCCAACCAAATACTGAACTGACAGTTCGTTTTTCCCCATTCTATTATAAATCCTAGTTTTCGTAGTATTACTAAAATATGGCGAGAAAACATCTATCGCAACTTCCCTCAATATTTCAACCATCGTAGGCAAAATTCTACTATTTTCTAACACGGTGTTCAGTGTCTTCTCTATCTGAGTTGAGAAGTTTCTACCAATAGAGGATCGGACACTGTTGACTTTTTTAAGCAATTCATGTGGTTCAGATTTTGCCCTAACGCCTAATGGACTGGCACCCAAAACGGTGCCGGGTTCTTTTCCTTGGTACATGTAAATCGAATGTGGTGCAAGTTTTAGTTTGCCAAAATCTAGGTTGATCATCCGCATTTCTGGATTAACAAGTCTTACATATATACTGAAATTGTCGGCTAGCAACTGTGAAAAATGTTCATAAGGGATCGGTTGTCGATTTTTAACCAGGTTGAACACATTTTGCCCTTTGTACGCGTTGCTCAGTACCATCGCAGCTGCCATAAAGAGGCCTCTAATAAAGTACGCCTTTTGACCGTGTGAGGAGCCCAAGTAATTGTCTCCCTGTTCAAGCAATGCTTTCACCAATGGAAAAATGATCCTGAAACTTTTTGCGACAAAATTCATGAATTGATATTTCGACGAGTTTTCCTGTGTTAATTCAAGTTTGTTGATCTGGATCAGCAACGGAACTCCCAAGACAAGAAGAAGCAGCCACAGCCAAATCCACACCTCAAATATTTTCACTAGCTCTATAAAGGCAAACCCAGTTTCTTGAGGGCGCCCACACTCACGAATTCAGTGAATTTAGAGAGTTTGAAATTGAGTATAGATAGGATATCTTTCGTGTCAAGCTCTGGAGTTATAACCAAATCGGGGTGAAATGGATTTAAATCCGGGTTTTTATCCAAGCCACTTTCCCATTAGTGCAGACCCCTTTCACTGGTCAGGACGGGTGATGAAATAAGTGTAGTTCGCATTGAAAGCCACACATGAGTTAAAGCATGTGTAATTCTATCCTGAACTGTGTTAAAGGGAAGTTTTTAACCCAGTAGTGTTTGTGTTCAATGTAGTTTTCACACATTGCAAAATGCTTATTAAAATTTAGTTCACGGTGCACTGAATCCTCAAACGCATGCCAAATCTCCCAAGTGTGTTGCCAAGGAATTGTGAGTGCTTCATAAATTTCATTTAAATCGCCCCTCTTCCAAAGTTTTGTATCAATTTGGTAGAAACCTTTGGATTCCGCGCATGAGCTGTAAGAAGCCCATTTTCCTCCACTGCAAATATGTGCTACATAAATTGCTGTAATTACTGAGTATTCAAGAGTTCCTGATCCCTTCCGTTCTGTTTCCATGAAAGAAAATGTAGCATGGTCCAGAAATCTTCGATTTTGGGTTGCTGTATATCTCCAATTGAAAAAATGCAGATTTTCCCACTCATTCTCGTGTTTATTATCCATTATCCAAAAATTAAATGCTTTCGTTTCACAGTCAATGCGCTGCCAAATGTAATACCACTATATTTGTATTCATACTGGTGTGTCCAGATAGGTTGGAATTTGTAAATTGAATCAGCGCAGCCACCCGTGTCTTTGTGAAAAACGTAAATTGGAGGGTACAGCGCAACAACGAGCTCGCAGTTGAGAGGCTTCGAACTCATGTGGTATTTCTGAGCATCCAGATGCATGCAATATCCCCGGAATCACTTTTAAGTAGTCGAGAAAACGGACAGTGATCCAAATAATCGTTTAGTTGTCCCGTGATATTCAATCCTTTAGTGAACCAGTGAAATTTCGTCTCGTTTTTGCCATAACTTTCAAATGTTACAACAGTAGAAACGTGGTGGCGTATTAGGAGTGGAATTGTAGGTGGATAAATGTCCACATTTTGAAAGTTAGTGATGTGAATAAAACAGCTTGCAAACGGGGAAAGATAATCGTTCAGATTTTTTATCCCGTTAAATTGTGCGCGATTGAGGTGAGTTGTTGGAGATTTAAGTTGTGAGGAAATTTGGGGCTTCAATGCTAATTTGGTAAATTTTGCCAATATTTGGTTTCTCTTTACTTGATAAGCACTGTAAGTATAGAGACAAATGCCAAACGCATGGCCGCAAAAAGGGAAAAACAGAAATAGTACCATTGTCGCCATAACTACTTAAACAACGGCTTTTAAATTTTGAAACGAGTTTTTTCTTGAATCGTGTATATTTCCGAACGAGTTCAAAAACACGGATTCAGTAGGGTAATGCTATAAAAGTGAAACAAGGATGTTAGCGGTAGAGAACTAACGTAGTTGGTGGAGTTAGATGAAGTGGCAATGCTTTTCGATACAATACGTGAGTTCTACAATGTGCCACTAATATATGCGCATATAAGAAAATCCGAAATGTTTAAAAGGTTTTTACCTAGTTGTTTTTCAGTCGAAAGAGTTTTTGTTATAATTAATGCATGGTGGGTGTGAACCAAATTGCTTATACTTTTATATTACAATCAGCAAATGTGACCCTACCCATGTTATACTAAAAGTCTACCCTAGCCAGAGACCTATAAGATACGACCAGAAGATCTTCCCAATTTCTGTCGTTCTAGTTCTAAATACTAACTTAATTCTCATTTAAAGTAATTTTTTACAATATAACAAGGAGAGTGTTTAACGCTTAAGCAACTATGATTCAATGAATTTTCAATTTTAGCTACAATATATCTTAAGGCCGTGAGTGATTTTTTACGTTAAATATTATATGGTAATTCTCTTCAATTGCCACAGCCAACATACCAAAAATACTAATTTTTGCAAAAAACGAAAATTTGTCAGACAATACTACTGCTATAAGCTCTGACTACGAAAATGGGCACTAAAGACGCATTATCTTCCCTTGCTTCCTAATAAATTTCTTCCTGCTATGAAGAAATTTATGTCTTTCCATGCGCTGCTAAAAAATAGTTAAATAAACATATATTCTCAAATTCAAAGCTGGTTAGAAGCAAAACAAGAGCACACGCCTACTCTTTTTAATAGCTGTTGATAGCATAAGCATAATAACTGAGATAGCGTGCATACAAAGGCAGGGAATAGTTGCTTGCTAATTCTAAGTGGGAATTCAAATCAGCACAACACGCAAATAAAACGGATGAATAAATTAACTAACTAGTAATGTGACGGGAGTGTGAAACCACGTGAAAACCCGATAATTAGGAAAGCATAAACGAGGCAAAGAAAAGTGAGCAGGAATTGAAACGGGAGAAAATATTTTATTAGCAACGCGGTAAATGTTAGACTAGTCGAGGTAATCTAGAAAGAAAATATATACTATTTTTATAAAGTGGGAGTAATCAGGATATTTAGCATGGAAAAATTAGGAATATTTGAAAGTACGTGGAGATTATGAATGCATAGTGTACCGAAAAGGGGACACTACAATCATAAAAAATTATTGAGATATTTAGAAATGGAACAAGTTGGTATATTTAAAGGCAAATTAAAATTATTAGTTAACAAGGGTTAAAAAACTAGTTCAGGAAATAACTAAAAACAAGCCAAAAATTTGTTCATGAAACTCAAGCGAAAATCAGCAATTGGGCATTCCTTTTCCGGCTTTCCTATGGCGCTTATCATGAAATGTGATGTTTTTAAGAAGTGTTCCTTTGGTCACCAAGCTAAATTCTTTGAAAAAGTTTTCATGGGCTGAGCGAATCTGGATTATTTGATTAATGGATAAGGAGCCTTTTAGGATAAAAACTTGAAGTTGTAACGGTAGAAGAGGCTCGAAGCTCTGGAGCAGAGTGGACACAAATTATCCTAGGTTGGAAGCTATGTCACTGTGTTCTATATTATTTGTAAATAAAATTTCCTAGCTATTTTGTTTTGTTTTTTGAAGTTAAGAGCGTTTTGGCCTACGAGAGCCGAGGCGATATTGGAGGATTCAGTGTTTTTATGGATTGCATATGCCCTAAACACATTTATTCATAGAAAAATTGCCCCTACAAATCACGCACTTGCCAGTTAATGTGAAGCCAACCGAAGCTAATTATCTTTAATGTTAGAATTTTGCATGATCTTATATTGCATTTGTTATAAATTTAATTATGGTAAAATTGTGTGTTAAATAGTAAAGACACATAAAGTTTTGGTTGGTTGCAAATTTTATATTGAGTGTGTTGTGCTACAAATATGTACTAGGCCTCCTTGCCTGAAATCTGTGAGTTATGGAATTATGCTAATTAGTTATAAGATAGCTTTTAGTTTTGTAGTAAAAACACGGACTATGAATTGATCTAGTCCTTTTCTAGACCTTTCCGTCCTTTCACCCTATCTAATCTCTCCTTCTTCATCTAAGTAATGCGTATGGTATTTATGCATGTATGATTAGTTGCTTGAATTCCCAAGTATGACTTGTCTTTGATTCTTCTATGCCTGGCTCGTTGGTGATCTATACCTACTTAAATAAATGTCATTAAGGTCCAAATACCTATGTAGCTCACCTACATAGCTATGCACTCAAGAATACAGGATTTACATTGGATGACTTCGGTTATTGTCCGATTCGCCCCAAACGGCCCTACATAATCACATAAACTTACAAAATAATCATGAACAAATACCTTAAACAAACATTTAAGAAAATAACAATTAAATTTATACAAATGTATAAACATAATCTATGGTATTAGTAATAAATCTTATTACCCTAAATAAGTATTTAAGACAGCAAACAATTTGCCGTAAATGGCGTTTAGAGTCATGAAACCAAAGGTGTTAATATAATCAAAAATATATTTAATTCTAAATAATGTATTCTACGAGTAAAATTACTGCACTACAACAATACACGTAAATAAGTCGTGAATATGAATATAATACTGCGAGAATATAGCTGTAACTTGATAAACTAATTAATTAGCCAGTTTACAGGAAACATTTCCTATTGAACGTTTACAACAAGTCAAAATTTTGTAGTCATGAATGTTCCACATTTTCAGGGTTCCTCACAGTTTTACATGCCTCCAACATAAACACAACCACGGAAGTATATTAATTGCCAAATAAAAAAAGAACAAGACCTGTATATTGCCATGCATGTAACAGCAATATATTCTCTCTGCTCCCCACTTGCAATTTCCATTTCATCTTTTAAAGTGTCCATCCAGTGGCTCCACTCTTTCCACAATGGTACTATACCAGATTCCAGTAATCCGTGTACCTTTCTAAGAAACATTGTTGCAGGCCACGGATATTTCCAAACTGCCAATTTTCACAAAGCTCTCCATAAGAATCTTTGCTCACGGTGAGTTGCGAAGCAAGTTCCTGTTTAGACCTTAGTCGTTGTTTCAGACGGAGATGAAATCGATCCAAATTTTCTTTCGAATCTACATACGCATCCATTCCACACTTTCCAATCATTCCTAGATAGTAGTCCGTGTCTCCTAAGGTAGCCCAGTCGTTAATAGTATCCAACGTTTTATTTGACCTTTTCTCCATTTGCCCCACTTGTTTCATTGCTTCATCCATCTCAAGCTGAAAATTTTGTTTGGCAAAGAGCAGGGAAAATGTTGAAGAAGGATTAATCTGCCACCCAGTTCCGAGTAGATTTTCAAATGTAAAATTTCCAAGGAATCCCTGCTGTTTAATAATTGAGCCAAGTGACTGGAAAGCGGTATTTTCAGGAGATGAAGAATAGACAGAGAATTTAGCTTGGAATAGTTCACCAAATGTTTCAACTTTTTTATTAGGCAGAGGAGCAGTAAGCATATTGATATTATCTCCAAGATATGCATTTGTAAGAACAATTCCTACCAACGCCCACGTTCCCCCAATCCAGCGAACTTTATCAACAGCCGGATTCCCTTGGCCCAGAAGAACACCCCATGCAAATCCAATATAAACAAGGGATGGCCCATTATCTCTGCGATTTTGACTAGCGTATTGAGACAGCTCCACTAGTAAATTGAGGGTTATTCCACTTGCAATCGTTGTCAGACCCAAAGCTAGCCAAAGTTTTCCCTCGAAAGCTGCTGCTAGCCCGATAAGTGAAAGCCAGCTTGGTTTTTTAATAGGAGCACAAGTAACGAAATGTACTTGTGACAATTTTCCCATATATCCATTTGATTCTGTGTACATTACCGATGCCACCATGGGATAAATGAAGGGAAAACTTAGGGCAGTATACATCTGACTTCCTTGCTCATGATCATTCCCAATTAGAGTTGAGTTTGGGTGGAGCAAATTTAATATTAAGGATTCACTCAATTGTTCCGTTTTTGAGGTTGCCTTTGTATTATTTCTTTTGTTGAATTTGGCTAAGTCTCTCATGTAAAAGTTTTTCATATTTTCAATCTGCATTGCATTTGGAGACACCGAAATGACGTGACTTTCTCTGCATTGCTTTGAATTCCATCGAAGGGATTCCAAATTTGTCCATGTTTTTAGTTCAGGATTGGTTTTCTTGAGGGGAAAGAGCAAAGGGATTACAGCGTGGTTTCCAAGGGTTAAGGCGTAACAGCTTGTCTTTAAAAAGGAAGAGAAGTAGTTTGATTCTCCGAGGTTTTGACACGCTTCTACGCTCCTTTTCCACCAGTTTTCATAATCATGACAGGTTAGCAAATCGGTTTCTGTTACTATATATATCTTTTCAGCTTCTTTTCCAAAATGCTCAATCTGGAAAAGGATCTTGGTGGGTTGAATGAAATTGTAAGAATGGAAATAACCTGAAAATTGCCAGTAATTATCCACCTTAAAAAGCACCTCGTTTGAGTAGGGTACCATTTCTCGCCGCTTTGAAACATGGATAAATATCACCCCAGATTTAGCAATATTGAATTGGTCTGGTTCTTTCAGGTAGTAAAATATTGGGTCCAGAATCGAGCCACCAAATACCTTCTTTTTGGTATCGCCAACATACGGCGTGTTACCAAACGTCCACCTTTTGCAAGGAAATGGATCAACAAAAACCTGTACAAGACAAGTTTTCTTTGGATCAGGTGGAGCTCGAAATTTGAAGCCCTGACCGGGAGAAAGTGTACCATATTATCACAATACAAATCACCCTTAACTTTTGTAAAATCAAATGGGTCGTCAAAAAGATCAAATTGGTTCACATACAAAATGATTGGGGTGTATTGAAACGGTTCCAGAGTATAAGAGCCATCAATTTTTGACTTGATTGGAAAGTTTAAATGGTTTAAAACCACTTGAATTGAACAGTCGTGAAAGATATCAAGGTTTTCTTCCAGTTTTAAAACATTTTGAGGTTGCATAGGAGTCAGTAACACTGATAAACTTTGACTTGTAAACAAAATTTGTAAAATTGCCAACTTTAAATAAACCTGGAACAAAAGCCTAGGTATTATAATTTTCTTCGAAAACATCACTACTCGAATGGCAGCAGTGCAACCAAACCAGTTTCAAGTGTTCGAAAGTTACCGACGAACTAATAAATAATGTGGTTTTTTAGCCTCACCGGTATGGTTCGGACAAACATGTTTTCTACTGGATTGCTCATAATATATTTACATGTGCTGAAGCAAAATTAATGTATACTTTTGGTAAGCAGATATTAACATTACGCGACAGCAAATAAAGTTTTTTGCTTGAATAATTAATATAAAAAAGACATCGAAGTTAGTTCAAGACATAAAGCTGCCAGTCTGGATTTTCAAATTTACCTAAATTAAATTTGTCATATTCAGCGTAATCGATTTTCATCAACTTTATTAATCGCAAGTGGTTCGAAAACAATTTCAACTTAAAGACGCTTTAAAATAAAATCTTTTTAATCAGGTATTGCATAAAAAGGCTTACCTTGAATAGGGCTGTTACGAATTTTTAGAAATTAAATACTTCTTACCGATTGAGGGGTGTTCACTTATCCAGAAATGCGGTGCCAAACAGGTAGATTTTAAGTATTGGTTTTACGTCATATTTATTGAGTAGTATGTGGATGCTTCAAACTTCTGGTTTATTTTAACGTAAAAGTTAAATGTTGAAAGTTAAATGTAAAGGAAATTGTTTGATGATAAAGCTATTTGTTTTAGACGGGTTAACTAAAACATAATAATATATTCAGTGCATTCACCGAAGCATTTGGAATATCTCATTCCGTATGTTTATAACTCCAACTTTAGCGCATCCTAAAATCTTCATAATTGTAGGAATGAGAGTTTCAAATTTTGTAATCGGAAAATTTCATAATCATCATCATCGTGAGGTGGTGTTTCCAACTAGCTCGTTAGTATTTAAGTGCCTACATACTAGCGTTGTTGTTAAAATTATGGTTAGGATTAATAAACAGAAATTTTCCCCTTAAGGATGTGATATGTTTTATTTCTATGAATTCCCAAGTAAGATGATTAATTAAATAGTAATTAAAATTCGCTTAGTCGGTTCTGCTCTGCCTATCGTAATCCAAATCCAGTTTTCCAAACTCAAAACCATTGAAAATCCGAGTTTAAGCAAATGCTCATCCCAACTTAAATAGAATCGTAAATTTTTACTATTAGAAATGTGAAACTAAATTAAAAATTGTGTGTACAACTGAATGCAAACCCGTTCTATTTTTGTGTGTTGCAAAGATTTCTTGCCGAAACAAAATTTGGAGAACAAATGACATAATAAATATTTGTTGATTTCAACTTCAGGAAATAAATCATGCATAAATACAATACATGAACACTTGGGATTTTACGCATATCGAATGGTCATGATCATTTGTTGTATTCCACTTTGAACCCATTTGAGAATTTCTGATTGTCATTGCTCATATTAAATAAATGTTGCAAGCACAACATAGTTTAAGCATACAGTTATGAATATGATAATATTCATGTTCTTTTATGCTAATAATAGTAATTATAACGATAGGTTGCTAATTAGTAATATATTTTATTGTAAGTAAAGGCCGTATCGGGAGAGAGTGAATTTGGATGTTATTGGTTTGCTAGCTTGACTCTCTCTTCTTGGACCATATCATCATAATCATGTTCATGAGAAATATAGGTACATAAGATCATACGATTGGTTTGGCATGCAGCAAGAAGATTGCATTCCAAGGATGTGAATAATTACATTACGTGCTTAAATGCGTAATTAGAATGATGGATAGGAGCAGTGACATATGTCACTATACAAATGTTTTGGCATGCTTCTCAGGGAGCAGAAAATAATTATAGCTCAGCCTTGTGAAGTCAATACAAAATTTTGAGTACGAATTTTATAACATTCATAAAAATCTCCTACCGTAAAGCCAAATATAAATGATTGTTTTGGTAGTCAATTGCGAATATTATAAATTATAATATTTCCATACATAAGTATAGAGCTAAACCGTAGACGTAGCAGTTATGGAAATTCATTTTGAAGTGGTATTCCAGTCAAATTATTTTTCTTTAATCAAAGTAAAAATTCTAAATTTTTAGAATTTATTAAAATATATGACAAATGTTAGAATTCTAATATATGTGGCCATTAAGCCAGACATGGATCTAAATTGCATCCCATTTTCTGTATCATTCTCCCTTTTCTCTGCGTTTCCTTGCTCCTTTGATAACGGAATCGTAAAACAGCTTCCCAAATAGGAATATAAACGATCCATACACAAAAATAAACGTGTTAATGCTTAGCGGATGTCGAACGCAGTTGTGACCAATAGCTGAAATTAAAACATGACCTGCATTAGTGCTTCATTGAAAGTAACATTGGCAAACCAGTTACATATAGTATAACTTACAATCAAAATACCAAGAGGCAACATTAATGACAAATCCCAGCAACATCTGAGCCAACTGACAAGTTGTGATGATATTGACAAAAGGAGAAGGCACATGCATCCCAATAGCTTTCATTGCGAAGTAAGGATACATAAGTGAATGAACTCCAGTGTTGAGCCCACCCATCCAACGAATTATTGGTTCGCCAAGTGGAGCTGAAACAAAAAAAGCCCAAAACATTTTAAAACTTATTCAGAATTGTAAAGGCGTAATAATAACTTTTTTAATGCTCACCAGTTAACCAAACTGCCCACAAAGTAATGGCATGATGATACCATTGGAGAAACACGAGAGGTCGTTTTCGTAACACGATGAATACGGTATCACCCAGCTCCACAAATTTCGACAAAGTAAATATTATCCTTTTGTGAGAGAAAAAATTAAACTAAAATCCAGCTGTTTTAAAAGTATTACGCGGTATTCAAATATAACTTCAGTTTAACCTACCACCAATAAAACGTAGGAATATCGATCCCTTCCCTGTAAAACAAAATTCAGTAATAAAAATTAGGCATAGTTTTATTCATTCCATTAATCTCTTTAATGTCCTTACTTAACACAAATGCTTTTATACAGTCCGTTTGGCTGAAAAATGACAGCCAACAATCCCGGAGCGATTCGAACAAACGCAGCTATAGACCCAATTCCCAGGAAAAGGTTCCATAAAAATAGGGGTAGTCTGAGATCTAGTGCCTCTTTATCTCGCATATACGCCTTCAGCCCGAAAATGGTTGCAATATAAATTGCTCCTGCGTAGTATGCATAGCTTCGATTTTCCACCATGTATTCACTCCAACTATCCACATTCACTTTTTCAAATTCGTAGCCACTATACACAGGATAATCTGCAAGTCTCCATCCTAAAAACCTTTGTGTGCTGATGGCGACGGGGAATGCGTCCCCAATAAAAGTAGAATTCATAATTGAAACCCTCGTAATTTGTGTATCTCTGTCAAACTGTTGACTAAAACTGGACACAGATTTGCCACCATTCATTATCTTTATAGTATACTTTCGCAGAGGAACACTGATATTTGCTTGATACAAGTTTTATTAACATGAGACCTCCAACTCCACTGATTGCTTGACGTATGCATTGACGATATCAAGTGCTGATTACGCTAAAATGGAACAAACCGAATATTCTGCATAAATCAAGGGAGGAAAAACAATTTGATTTATAATGACTTTGTGAGTTAATGCAGGTTTTTCCTTAACGCATGCGCAATACGTAAATTTAAACCGCTGCCTCATCTAATGATGCCATGAAAAAAACACTTTTAATGCTTCCCCACCTATATACACGTGTCTGCAATAAAATTATCAACAAAGACGCTTTCTATCATTCCTACGATTAGTACCTGATGCATTTGTTGAAACGTTTCATCGTATCTAAAGAGTCAACCATACCAGCTTTTAATGACACCGTGGGAATTTCTTCGAGAGATTTTATTGACTCTTTAAACTTCAGGCGTATTGTTAGGTTGCTCCACGTGTGTGAAGTGTCATGATACTGATGAGGTACGATTCCTCACAAAGGAGTTTGTATTTGGTAAATGTATTCGTTTACATCCAAACTATGGCACCAGGTACATCCACTTATTTTACTTATTAATTGCTTTGCAAGTCGTAAAATTTTATATTGAAAGAGAAGCGATATTTTTGTCGTTGTTGTTATTTACGTCACAGCTGGATGAGTAATAAAAGCATATTATACCTGAATCTTGAGCTATACATCTCAACTGTTGCAGTTCCTCTGTAGTGGATATGTGGTTTTTATACAACTATTCGGGATCGTTTATATTAATTTTTGGTTTTGTGATGATTTTTCAACCTCTACATGTGCGACAACTATTATGTTATCATGAGTTTCCAATGCATAATATCGACTTTAAATGTGTCTATTTTATTTCTCATTCAAAAGTACACCAAATCTCGAAAAAGCGAGAAGGAAACACGTTGATATTGCAGAGTTGATACTATACATTTTTACACTCGTAAAAATACACAATCATCGTCATCGTCAGGTTGGGATTTTAACTACGTTGCTGATGTTTGAGCGTAGGTAAAAGAGGCCCAGGCTGTAAATGTAAATATATCCCATAATTCAACAAATGTTAAGTTTTCCTTATATTATGTATGTTTTATTTCTTCAAGTATACTATTTTATGGATAAACCAGTTTTCATCCCTCATTCGTTTTTAATATTTACACGCTTTATGTTTATGACTTATTTTATTATTTGAAGATGATGTCTGCCTCGTTTAATGAGATACGCGTACATTTATTGTATACACCCTCCTGGAGTGGTTTTTGAGTCACTAAAGTTTTGTAATTGGATTGCTGCACTATTTTTTTCAGTCCTTTATCAGTCTAGCTTTTTGTTTTATCATGGCGAATGCAGGCTTACTACCAGTTCAAAAATAGCAACTGGTCAGTTATCATATTGAAGTTGATCTGTGAACATTATCAAAGGAATAATAGTCGTGCACCCGATTTAAAACCCGAAACGCATTTATCATCAATATTTTAGAGACAAGGGACTTCCGAAATAGCTGCACTGACTAATATACGTGCGAAAATGGAGATTTTAACATTTCTTGTGATAATTTTATCACTTCTATTTATATATCATCTGTACTCCATCCAGTTTTCTACTAGAAAACTGCCTCCAGGTAAGTCAAACAGTTTTAAAACCACAAACATGAACCTCTTTCATGATATTTAATGAATGTTTGTAGGGCCTGCGATGACTCCTTTTGGACTTGGAACTATTCCAGCAGCAGTTTTTGCAAACCCAAAACTATTGACAGAAATTTTAAAACTGAAACCGTGGGTGATGCTTGATGACCTCAGTAAGAAATATGGTTCCTTTTTCAGTTTTGAAATAGGGCCATTTTACGCAAGTAAGTTTGAACTTTGGCTAAAATTCTGCTGATTTACTGGGGTTTTAAAATAAAATTGTTTTTGTTCTGCTTTGAATACAGTTATAATTTCTTCGTTTGAAATCTTTACGGAGGTTGCAAACATGGAGGAATACAGCATGAAATTTAGCCACCCTGACTTTACACAAACGCGGACCTTCAACAAGGAGCTTGGTTCGTCAACTTAAATTGATACAAAATAGAAAAATCACCTCAAAATGAACAACTACGAAGAGGTTTGGGTTGAATGTTACAATCTGGTTTTTTTTAATGGTTTCTATAGGACTGATTTTTGCTTCAAGGAAGGAACTTTATATTGAAATGAGAAAATTTACTCAGAGAACCCTTCGAGATTTTGGGTTTGGTAAAAGACACACAATGCAAAGTGTAATAGAAGCAGAAACAACTGCTCTTGTTAAGGACTTCAATGAAACAATTAGAAATCACAATGGAATAATGAAAGTCCGAACCAAGTTTGCATTGTCCATACTCAATACATTATGGTGTATGGTAGCTGGACAGCGATATGATCACGATGATCCAATACTTACCAAAATGATGGAGAGAAATTTCGAAATGATCAAGTCGACCACTTTCGCCGAACCGTTGAATTTGATATTTATGAAGTATTTGAGAAAAGTATTCCCATCGCTATTAAAAGAGGATTTAAGGAGTCGAGTGTATAAAGAATGTCATGATTTCACAAAGGTATTTCATTTTCTTTTCATTCATAACATAACAAAGTAGACTGGCAATTTTTTGTGTTCATTTAGAGTTTGATTGATGAAAGGAGAGCCAATGGCTTGTACAAAAACGATCCACAGAATTACATTGATGTATTTCTTCAAAAAATTGAAGAAACGGAAGATGACAACAGCTCTGTCTACACGGGTAAGTTTTTCATTAATACAAATGAATTTCATGATAAATGAAAAGTAATATAATCCGCTCTAATTTACACGTAATCTTTCCAGAGGAAAACCTGCAAGCTATGTTATCCGATCTTCTTCAGACTGGAACCACTACAACAAATGGTGATTTATAAACCTGCTTAATTAGGCCACAACTGCAAACGTAGACTACAATTGGTGTCAACCGTGATATATTAATATTTCAATTTATATTTTAAGGGACCTTGAACTATGGATTGCTATTTCTAACACTTAATCCTGATATTCAGAAGAAATGTCAAGCTGAAATCGAGGCCACTGTCCCAAAACATTTGACTCCAACGCTTGAAGATATTGAAATGTATGGATAAACACTGAATACAGCAATTTGTTAAATGAATGTTTTAACACAAGTTTGTAACTCTCAGTTTTTTCTACTTAGAATGCCATACTTTCAAGCCTTCGTTTTGGAGACCCATCGACTAGGAAACATTGTTCCAAACCCTATTCCAAGAACATGTCCAAAAGACTGGAGAATCCGTGGATATACAATTCCAAAGGTATCATGCAAATATTTATTGGGGTTTTTTGAGCATTTATAGTTTTTTTAGAACTAAATAGTTTTTTAAATTTCATAAATGTTTTGCATTTTCCTTCGCTTAGGGATCCATAATATTTTCTAACCATTACTCCGTCCACATGGATAAACACTATTGGGGCGACCCAGAAGTATTTAGACCTGACAGGTTTATCAATGACAAGGGAGAATTTGTGCTCGACAAACGGGTTTGTCATTTTGGGTTTGGTTAGTAATAACAAAAACAGTCTTTTTAGCGGAGACACGTACATTTTTTATATTAATTATTTATTTAAAATTATAATTTAAACTATCGGATTGCACATATGGCAAAACCGCAGTTATTCCACGGGATCACACGACAACTACGCTGCCAAAATTTTAATCTTCAATCTGTTGTTCCGGGGCAGAAAACTTTCAACAACGGGCCTGTAATGGTCTAAGTCTTTCTCCCACGGAGAATGACGATTTGAGATCTACAAAGCGCCTTGCAGGAGCTGCCATTGAACCAACGGCAACTAAAGCTCCAATCCGCTAAAAACGATTATTGCTCATCACTAGCGCTAATACTAAAGCAGAATCTCAAATGAAACGTTAATGTACGAATATCAGACATACAGTCACCAAGTTAATGTTGACGGATTTTGGATTGATTGAATGAACCATAAGATGATATTCCGCAAATTCTCAAAACTAGTAGAAAGTACCAACCATAATTATAAGTGTTTTTAATTGTAATTAATTTTAATGTCTTCAAATTATAGAAATGACGCATTGCTCGACAAATACGAATGCTCTTCTCAAAACTTGTGGAAAATCATATAATTTTCCTCTTTTGTCAGTTGACTACTGCTTTGATGTTTGAGCGTGAGTAAAAGACTGCTAAGGTAGTGATTAGGGTTATGTATTAAAAACCAGGAAGTTTGCTCTCAACGATTTTCTCTGTCTGATTTCTAAGTTATCCCATGAAGGGCGATAAATTTCATTATAACTATCTCCTGAATATATTCAAAACCTGATTGCATAAATATAATGATATAAAACTAGATGAAGGAAGTCATATTTCACTTTTTAAAGCCCCATATTCAATGATTTCTTCATCAACTACATCGGTCCACTCAATATTAATGGTGTTGATGTTGGAAAATACGAGTTGTTCTTCCCATTTTGAAAGTAAACGGTGTGTTCGTTCAATCAACTACCTTTCAATCATTCATTTTTGTTCGACGGCTTTGATAACCTAGACATATCGGTTTCCTAAAAAGCATTATATGACATACAGAACTATATAAGTATTGACGTTAATGAGCAATATGATTATGATTGTGTCATCAAACTCATCGTCAGTATATTTTGAGTGGGTAAACTTAAAATTGCATCCCAAAAGGTTTGATTTGAGATGGGAAACACACCTCGGTCTGGAATTATAGTTCATTGTAGAATTTTACTCTTTGGAATGTTCTTTCAAAGTCACAAGTACAAATGTACAACTTTCTGGTAAGGAATCTCTTTTGCATTTGTATGCTTCAAGGAAATTTAAGGAAAAACTCATTTGAGCAAGCAAATCCAAGTAACGATTCCCATTTCAATTCATTACGTTCATTTGCGTAGAAGAAATTCATCAAGAATGCATAATTAAATACACAAGTCCGGTACATGCGTCTGAGCAGTTTCTTTACTTCGTGAACGAGATGACTGATAAACTGTGATTGCTTAGTGAAGAGACAGAATTGTACAAGCTCCGATGCGATGAAGTATTCATGAGAACGTCGTCACGGAGCTGAATCATTGATGCCATTTGACAAGCATTGCTATCATGTAAAAAATAACTTTTATAGAGCTATCACCCTCGTACTAAACAACTGTTAAGCAAACAACTTGGTAAACTGCGGATTTTTTATTTGAAACTTGAAATATATTATGTTACAATGTAAGACATTTTCAGAAAGCTGTGGATCGGGTAGCTCAAATTTCCAACGTAGCTTATCATTCTCCCTTTTCTCGGTGTTTCCTTCCACCCTTGATAACGGAATCATAGAAGAGCTTCCCAAAAAGGAAAATGAACGATCCATACACAAAAATATACGTGTTGATACTCAGTGGATGCCTTACGCAATCGTGGCCAACAGCTGTAAAAAACATTATATCTATAACAGTTCCATTGAAAACAATATTGATAAACCAATTACAAATTCATCAACTTACAATAGAAATACCACGAGGCAACATTAATTCCAAATCCCACCAGCATCTGAGCTAGCTGAAATGTTGTGATGAGATTCACAAAAGGAGATGGTACTCTCAATCCAATAGCCCTCATGGCAAAGTAGGGATACATAAGCGAGTGAACTCCGGTGTTGAGAGCTCCCAGCCATCGGATAATTGGTTCGCCAAGCGGAGCTGAAAACAACAAAATGCACATAAACACATTTGCTCATTTCCCTAATGGTAATGATATTATAATGAGGTTTTTTGAGTTCACCAGTTATCCAAACAGCCAACAAAGTGATTAGATGATGATACCACTGGAGGAATATGAGCGGTCGTTTTCGTAAAACAATGAAGACCGTATCCACCAGCTCCACAAATTTCGATAACGAAAACATGATCCTTTTGACAAAAAATACAACAAAAATTAAAACAAATGTCACGCTTTTGAATTTCAGTTAAATTTTACTTACCACCAATACATCGTAGGAATGTCCATCCCTTCCCTATCAAGCAAAATCTTTTATAAAGATGTGAATTTAGTTTTGATTATCATTTTATTTTTGGATGTCCTTACTTAACACAAATACTTTTGTACAGTCCATTTGGCTGAAAAATGACAGCCAACAATCCAGGAGCGATTCGAACAAACGCAGCTATAGACCCAATTCCCAAGAAAAGATTCCAGAAAAATAGGGGTAGTCTTGAGATCCAGAGCTTTCCTATCTCGCATGTACGCTTTCAGCCCAAAAAATTGTTGATATAAATTGCTCCTGCGTAATACGCATAGTTCCTGTTTTCCACCATATATTCACTCTAACTATTCGCATTCACTTTTTCAAAATCGTAGACACTATATACAGGATTATCTGTAAGTCTCCAGCCTAGCAGCCTTTGTTTTCGATGGGGAATGCACCCGATAAAGTAGAATTCATGATTGAAAAGTGTTTCACAGTCAAACTCTGACTAAAACTGAGCACGATTTGTAGCCACCCATTATCATTTATAGTACACTTTAATGAAGGAAAACTGGAAAAGCGAATTTGATACAAGTTTTGTTATCAAACAATGCTGATTGCCTGACGTATGCACTGACGACATCAAATGTTGATTATACTAAATATTGGATGAGTAGAATTATCCACATCGTCCAAAGGAGGAAGTAAATTTTAATTGCAAACGAATTGTTCAATTTGAGCAGAAGTTTTCCCCAATAATGTGCAACGTGTTAATTTGAATCTGGTTTCATCTCATCTAATGAAGCTCTAGGAAAAAGTAAACGTAAACGTCTTGCCTAAATACACGTGTCAGCAATTAAATTGTCAACCGTACCTTTTAATCCAGTTCTATTCTTTGTGAATGGTACTAGAATGCATGTTGATCCATGAGTTGGTTGAGATATTTTTATTGTTCTTGATGAAGTTGATGTTACAAGCTGATATTGAACCCGTGGGAACTTTGTTGAAACATTTTATTGGCATCATAAAGTGGATTGTTAGGCTGCTCCACGATTTGAATAGTTTTAGCATGATAATGATGAAATACAAATTCTGAACAAATGAATTTCTTTTGGGTGAATACAGTTCATGTTCAAATTGGAACAAAAGGTACTCCTTGGTTTTGTAGGACGAAAATATTAGTTTTTATTATCTGTGAATTAGGTCAACTTCGAATAATTTTTGACATACTTTGAGTACACGGAAGCCGATGATATAGCTCGACATTTGCATTCTTATAGTTAAAAATGGGTTGTGATGAAAGATCTACGCGCAGATCTCATTACAGTGTTTTCTTGTTGCTCTGTAATTGGAGTAAATGCTCCAATTTTAAAACGTTTCCAGAAGAACTGAATTATGCATTATTACATGAAACGCAGATTTGTTTATTAGAAACGTACTGATGTTTTATTGAACAATTTTCTATAGTGCATTATTTACAACTTCTTTGGTTGAAGGTTATTATTTTATATTATTGCCCTTTTCTGGAAACTTCCTTCCGTTTTTTATAACTGATTTGTAAAACAATCTTCCAAAAAGAAAAATGAATGAGCCGTACAAAAACACATATGCTTTGATACTAAGCGGATACCTCACACAATCCTCTCCAATGGCTGAAATCAAGAATGAGTTATATAAATGCACTGGATTACTTCAAAAACAAGCAAGGTAAATCGACGTAATCGAAGACTTACAATAAAAGTACCACGAGGAAGTATTCACACAAAATCCAACCAGCATTTGAGTAAATTGGAGGGTTGTAATGATGTTTACCAACGGAGCAGGTAAACTCCATCCTTTGCATCTGATTGCAAAGTACGGATACATGAGAGAATGAACCCCTGTGTTGAGAACTCCATAATAGCGAATAATGGGTTCAGCCAGCGGAGCTGAAATCAGATAAATTGCAATAAAATGAAGAGTTACATACTTTTGGCAAACCTATTTTGTGAGCTTACCGCTTATCCAAACTGCCCATAAAGTCATTAGGTGATGAAAATACTGCAGAAATATTAATGGCTTTTTGCGCAACACAATAAATACGGTGTCACCGAGCTCCACGAACTTTGAGAGGGTGAAGAGCATCCTTTATATTGAAAACTTTGTCAAAACAATACATATTGAATGAAAAATAAATGGTTGATTTGATTTTACTTACGACCAATAAATCGTTGGAATATCCATCCCTTCTCTGCAAAAGTTGACAATGCACTATAAAAATTGCTCTGAATTTTTGTATTTAAAAAAATGCACTTGAACTTACTTGATGCAAACACTTTTATAAAGTCCATTCGGTTGGTTAATAACTGCCAATAAACCGGGAGCAGTTCTGACAAATGCAGCGATTGAAAAAATTCCTAAGCAGAGATTCCAGAAAAATAAAGGCATTCTGAGATCTAGTGCTTTCCTATCTCGCATAAATTTTTGCAGCCCAAAAATCGTGGTGATATAAATGATTCCTGTGTAATATGCGTAGTTTCTATTCTTTGCAACATATTCACTCCAATATGCCACATTCACTTTTTCGAATTCATAACCACTGTACACTGGAGGATCTGCGGGAATCCAACCCAGAGGCCTGTGAATGGTACTTAAGGGAAATACATCCCCACTAAAATTGGAATTCATGATGATTTAATGAAAAACGCATGAAACGTTGAAGCTCCTTCCGAATTTGTGGGGCAACTGAAAGAAAATGGACTGGAGATCATATTTAATATTCATTGTTGACGTAAGGAATGACGCGATGTATCAAATTAAATTGTTAAGTACAAGAGCATGCCCATGAACATAATAACATAATCATTTCATTCATATTTAATAGGACTAATTTAGCCAAAAATGAGCATACATCCAAAATAATTCAAGCTAGACTTCCTTGTGATGGTTTCAAACTAAAATTTGATCAATTGGTTTACCGAGAGGCTGAATCAATTATTATCAATCAGATTTGGACAAAGAGTTGTGTTGTTCAATGAGCTTTTTTCTATTTGCGTAATGAACTTCAATGCACGTACCAAACATGAAGCCGTGAGAAAATTTCGTTACGAGGAAAAACTTATGTAAATGATGTACATTACCATTTGTGGACTAACAAACGAGTATATATGCATAAAGAATTGACCTGAGCATTATCTAATTACACACTGATTGAGAATGCTTCATTTGGATTCCAATGATTTCTTAAACATTTACTTACTGCCGAAACTTATGAGGTCGTGATTTTTTGTGAAATCATTAAGTTTCATAACATCTGGAGCTGACCTGATAAAATTGAACCAAAATCAAATATTTCATTAATTTGTTTTAAGAATTGTATATCGCGGAAGGAAAGTGCGACTAGGAATATGTGGTTACAAACAAATAGAAATTCCAGACACGTGTTGGCGATTCCATCGTGGGAAACTTGTCAGAGGAGCTCATTGACGGTGAATTTAATTATGCACAGAACGGTGTACTGACACAACCTTTGTGAAAATGCACGTAATTTGCTACTCATTTCATTTTAATGAAGCGCGCATGTACACAACTACCTAACGAATGACGTGATAGGAAAATCCGTAGACGATTTCGACTGAAATGTGGTAGATTTTTTATTACAAACCAATGCATTGCAAAAAATCATTAATTATTCATGATTGAACCATATTCCGTCAGAACATTTACTATAATAACAAGGAAACGTTTGCAGCTACAAATTACATTCTATAATTGTCACTATCAAAACCATCTATTTCAATTTTTTTCCGAACTTGGTCCGTTATCAAATTTGCCATACATTTCGCCATTGCCCTAATTTCTATTGGCATCAGAGACCCACCTGTGCAACTCCGCGTTTTCTTACCTAACATTTTGGATGATGTTGTCCTTCTTATCAATAATTGAATTGAGCTTTGCTAACCCGCTTACATATAGCTGGACGGCGTTCTCCTTCTCCTTTAGTTTTTGTTTGCAATTCGCCAGTTCATTATTGTTATTCTCGAGCTCGCTCTTTGTCCATTGCCACTTTCGAGCAATATCCAAATCATTATCACGCTTACTGTCTGTCAATGATCGTGGAATGGAAGGTTTTCCTCCTTTTTCAGCAATTCTCTTAGATTTTCTTTTTGCATTAGGTTGTAGTTTAACTTTCTTCGATGAGTTTACTTCACCGCCTGAAATCGTTATGTCATTCCGTATTATTCAACCTTGTTCCAAACATAACCTTGATTTGAACGTCGGTGACTTGATTTTGCCTTTTAGAGCTGCATTTTCGCTGCCCAGTGCAGAATTTTGTTTGCTCAAGTCAACAACTCGTAATTTGTAAGCAAGTATGAGACGTTGCAGGTGTTTGCATTGTTTTTCCCATTTCCCATGTTCAATTTTCCTCTTTTTAGTACCTTAAATTTGTAATTAATAATGACGTTTTAAAACATTTTTCAGTTTAAATAATGAAAAATGTATTATTTTTCTTACCATTCGTCATATTTTCAATTCTTCACTCCAAAAAAAGTAGCCTCTTCCTCTAACAGAATCTTTATATGAGAAAACTGTTGAAGAAATAATGTCGCCTTTTCGTATAATGCGTTAAGAAAAATGTTATGTTAACTCACCGTTATATCCCTCAAATACTCTGGAGCCACGTAAGAGTAATAGATCTCATTTAGAACCATATATTGACAATGCAGTCAACACCTTTCTTTACAAAAACACAGGATAGTGTCGTAAGTGCAGTGCCCCCAAAAACTGGAAAACCCATTTTTACGATCTCAAAGTCCAAGAAATATGAATGAGTCAAAGGTAGTTAATTGGCCATTGCATTGTTTCGCTCGAATTTGGCAACAGTTAGATTGTAGTTCCAATTTGTCAACGAAAAACTCTTTTATGTGACTGCATAACCCTGTTAGCCAAGTTTAGCCAATGCCCATAGTAAAGCAATATAGGAGAAAAACTGACTAATTTTTAACCCTAAAATAACCACAAATTTTTTAAATGAAAGATATGTAGATTTGATTAATGTTTGTGTTGTGTTATGTGGAATGAGCAAATAAAACCAGAAATCATTTGCAGTGAAAGTTAGTTAGTTATATATAAAATTTTATTTGGATCTTTTTATCAAACAAACATCTTAGCTTCATCAAATGAAGCACTAATATTATACTATATTATACTGGCACCCACAAAGATATTAACGAAGTAGTAGAACAGAAAAAGATTTGGAAGAATGATTTTTGGCTCGGTGCCAAAAATGTTCGCAAAATAATTTGTCATACATTTTTAGTCATCATCATTCGCATCGTTTTCAATAGCATTCTCCACCTGGAAAAAGTTACGCTCAACCACATCATCAAAATGATTCTGAAACTGGCCAATTACATTCTTTGCTACGAGAAAAAAGTTTTTCAATTTCTCAATCTGCATGTTTAACTGCTGAATTTTAAAGTTTTTTCCCATGATGACGTAATTCTGATTCTCAATTTCTTCCTCGGAATCCTTCACACGCTTGTTTTGCTGCTCCAGTTTCAACTTGCAGGTGGCAAGTTCTTCCTTTGTTTTCTCCAGTTCTTTTTTCTCTGTCTCCAATTTTTCCTGCAATTCTTTCTTCTCTTGGCTGTCTGCCAACATCGTAGTTTCGCACATGTGGCGAACAGCTTCCACTTCATTTTTCAAATCCAGTGTTTCTTTTAATTTATCTTGTCTCCATTGACGTACCTTTTCTAACAGAAGCTTCTTCTTCTCCTCATTCTCTCTAGTTGCCTTGTCTTTTTCCTCTTCCATTTCTGCAACCTTTTCATTGAGAACACGTACTTGTTCGAGTAAACCGGCATTTTCCTGCATTTTAGAATCCAACTTTGTTGCAATCCCTTGAAAAGACAACACTTGCAACTCCAATGCACACTTTTCTTTCTTTAATTCAGCAACATGAGACTGAGACGCAGAAAGGGCGAGTTGAATCCCTGCACAATGTTTCTTTCTTTTCTCAAAAGCTTTTTGTTTTTTGTGCAGTGTGTTCACAGCCAGGTCCCTGGTTGTTTGAACCACTCGAAATGATTCCTTCAGCTCGCTAATCTCGTTCTCCATGGCCTGCACGTTTTGCTGATATTCTTGCTTAACCGTCTCCAGCTCCTCTGTTTTGTCTGCAAGCTTGCTAGCCTCACGCTGAGCCGCAGCTTTGTGGTAGTCAATTTCATCGTTTTTCTCATTGATGAGCTTTCTGAGTATACGATTTTCGGCAAGTGTTCCTAAAATTCAGTAAATCATTGGAATTTGGAACTGCTTGTTTAAATAAATTGAGAATCGAAAGGTATGAGTTTGAATCTGTTTTTTTAGTTTTGCACTTACTCTCCATCTCGTTTTCGTAATTTAAGACTGCTCCTCGTCAACCCTGGTATTGTTAATGAGTGTCAAATCTGAAACAAACACAAACATTAATTTATTTTCAACATTTATTTGTTGTTCTCTTAATTTTTGTATTAAAAATAATGGCACAAAATAATACTTACCTGTAAAAGCTTATAACTTGTACGGTAATTACTAAATCAGACCAAATGACTGACTGAATAAGGTTTTAGGTTAAACTTACGTGGCATCAAAAAACAAACTGCGATGTTGGCAGGCGCATCGTCGCTTGTGAAATATCCAAGTATTATAGCGACGTCACACAATTCACAATACCTCATTGTGGAGGATGTTTTAAGGAACAAGTATTATATAGCCGGACTGGGAAACATCGTCGATTGCGAAAAACCATACAAACTGAAACACAAACCGTTATGTAAATTTGATAGCCCATTTTGTGTAGATGTAAAACCAGTCGGTATGTAATTTATACAATGAGCTATATAAGAGAACCGCAGGATTTAAGGAAAGGTGTTCAAAAACTGATTTTCCTTGCGATTTTCTGGATTTTTAACATACTATGAAAATGGCTAAACTTGCAATTTTGGCTACGCAGCATATTCTATCAAAACAAGCATCTCAAGTTCTCCATAAAAAGTCCCCGGTTGAACTTCAGACCACGTTATAATGCATATGGTGAGCTATTGAAAAAGCGTGATTTTGGTCAAAATGGCAAAAAAGCTTGTAACGAAAAATCGGAAAATTCAATATCCTCTTACGAGTACATATGAATATGAAAATTTAAAAAACATTTACCAGTTTATTGAACTTACTTAGTTTAACAGTTTACACCACAGTTACTTGAAAGTTTGCTAATCCATTAAAAAATATCCACGATAGATTTGAAAAACAGTCGGAAAAATAGCTTTTGAACTAGATTTGGAAATTCGTTTCATTCTTCAATGGAGATGGTGAAAAATAAAGAAATATGACTTGCATTTACACTACATCGGACAGGCTTTCAGAATACACCACACTTGTTCCTGTATATTGAGCAGTTTTTTGGCTAGGTCCTTTTTGTCCCAGTCCGGCTATATAATACTTTTACTATATCATGATTAGTTATATGTATCAATCACTCAAAGGTTTCATTGGAAAGTGTAATAAACATGATTGTTATTCTATAGCAACCCGGAATACGTATTCAGTCATTACTAAAATGTTTTAAAACGCTGTTAGAGTTTAAGAAAATTATTTATACATACTTTACGTCATGATCTGACTAGGAAATACAGCAATAAAATGCACAGGTGATTCCATCTCAAACGGGACACTGGGTGTTGCAATGATTTTTTACAGATATGGAAACATGATACCTCAACGATTTTTGAGATTGTTGACATCGTCAAAAATTTAAAATTCCTAAAAAGGAAATAACTATGGTACAAATTAGCAAAGCAAGCAAGATATATGCATGCACTTAAACTTATAAGAATTTCATGTTTTCATATATAATTTAATTTAGTTTTGTAGTGAAACAATGCAATATTAGTAGTATATTAGAACCTTGGTGTGTGATAAGCTGGTGAAGCAAGAATTGACATCGATAACGGTTTATTCTATGCTCTCATATTGTCGGTATGGTACTGGATGGAAATGATCAAGTAGACCTTCTGTTTTGGGAATAATCCAGCTGTTATATATTTTACATTTTTTTGCTCCACACTGTATTCCAAGAAGCATGGGTGCAGATGCAAGCTATCGTCTATGCAAGACCAATTGTTATTGATGTTTGTGTTTTGTTTATCTTATTTACACTGGATGAATGTATGGAACATTATTCATGTACTTTGCACCAAGAATTTTTTATGACAATGAGCTGAAATATAAATCTTGTAACATTAATGACAAATGTTTCACGACTTACGGTTTTCATCTTAACAACTTGTTATTATTTTATTTTATCAACTTTGTACTTTTTACTTATGCTTTCACGATACGATTATAATGAAAATCTGCAGAGAAGCTCAATAAGGGCAGCAGTTCAAAATGTGATTTGTGGTTGTCGAGTACGAAATTTCTAATCAATTCCTTGTAACATCCCCACATCAACGCCATTTTTAATGCCACAGTTTTTAGCAAGCAAATTCTTAAAGTGTGATTGAAAATTTAGTTTTGTTGTTTATTTATACCTGGACATCAGTAATTGTTATACTGTTAAAGTCAAAATATCATTTCGCTGTAAATTGAAAAGTTCATACATATTTGTGCCATCACTTTATGTGTTATTTTTATTTCTAACATTACTTTCCGTGTATGCAATACTAAAATTTACACCACTTTTCTAAAACAGTCCTTCGAAATTCCCAAGAACAAATTCCTTATAAGCATACTATGTAACTAATTCAATTATTTAAAAAGAATTTATGCAAAATGACAAATGTTCGGCCCTCGTTTCGAAATTGAATAATATATTAGTATTTCAATACATACTGATATACCTTAGCAAGTTAATATTATATGGTAAAACTACATCCCTCGTTTTGAGTTTTATAACTATGGGTATTAGTCATAATATTTGGATTAAACCAAATAGCATTGCATAGCGTTCGAAGATAAGTCTAAACTTTCTGCTTCAAATAGTTACGCCTTATTGCATGATTTCATTTTGAGTAAATTTCATAACTTAATCCATAATAAGTATTCTCATGTTCAGTTTGGTTACCTCTTTTGAATGTTTAAGTAGAATTTTAAGAGTTGAAGGTTTAACACGATTCTAACAATAAAATATTATTCAAGCAATTTTCAGGGACAGCATTATATGTTTGGCCCACTTTGACTGCCATTGCTGAGTCGATTAGTCCTCATAACTACATTCTTGGTGAATTCGGGAATAATTCCCACTTTTATCCAAAACTATGGCAAAACTGCAGCTTTGTAAATCATTAAAACTGTTCATAGTTCCACTAATTTTTTCAATCATTAATGCCTCTCGTCAGGATAATCGACTGGAATTAAACCGTGAGCTGGAATTCACAAAAAGCTGCAGTGTAAAGATTATTATTATTGAAGCAAAAATTCGGGTACGTAAAGAATTTTTACGACAACATTTAAATACTATAAGTCAGTAAGATTATAATAGTGTTGAAATTCCAGGGGAAATCAAAAGGCTTCGCTGGCTCCTTTGAAATTGTACCACTCAGTTTCCCCATTATCCTTTCCCACTACTGCTACAAAGTCCTTAAACCGAGAGATAAGCCGGAATTGGAAAGAAGGAACTTTCTATGTAATGGTAAAAGAGCTATATTGAAGTCCCCCAAAAGTGAGAACAAAATTAGGGAATACTCATCTCCAAAGCGAAATTGTTTCGTTGAGGTCTACATAAACCCTAAAGGTTGCACCGAGTGGACTCACAATATCCATCCATTTGTGGGTGGATCTCATGAGGAGGATTTTGAATTTATGTTCCCACAAACGTTTTGGTCTTCATTTCGCAGCAATGGTTGCCGCAATTCAAACAGCTGTCCAAAAGTAATGCACTTCAAACAAAATCTGGTAGTAGTCAATGTCGCTTTATCACAACCAAAGGTGGTTTTTAGGAGGGACAAAATGGAGGGCAGCTTTCTATTTCTTATAGACTGGCTATGGAAGAACAATCCATTTCGCATTTCCTCTATTGTATCCCCAACCAGGCTATTGTTCGTGTTAAACTACTCCTACCAAACCCACTCCCACTTTGTGGAGTCCACTTCAATTCAGAATTGTTTAGATTTCACTGCTTTGCGAGGAAAATATCAGAATCAAAATAGCGTTGAATCAAATCTCAGCAGCGCAACTTTTCACCAGCTTTTAAACGTAGTTCCAGAACCACTATTTGAGGAATATTATTGGTTCTCCAATCTCACCATAAAACATTTAGATAGTATGAGATCTCAGTGTCAGGATTCTATAGCGCTTACAATCGGTCCAAATCAGTTTGATTTACGAAATGGTATTTACCTTCGGGACTCAAAGGCAGAAGGATATGAAGTTGAAAATATAATTGTGGGACTTATTTTCCCTAACTCAACGTTTCTAAACGAGCCTAAAGTTTCTTTGGATATTTTAGGATTCATAGCTAGCTCCACTATCGGTAAATATGCCTATCCAAATGTTGAAACTATTTTAGGAACTAACCCAGTACACTTTGTTACATGTGCCCCTACTGAGCAACCCGGTGTTTTGTCATTGATGGGCTATATTTGTGCCTTTGATCTCGCAACTTGGCTTTGTTTAATAGGGGGAGGAATTTTAAGTGCGATGGTATTGGAAATTGGTTCTGCAATCAAAAATAAGCGCAAGCCGGCCTTTAATTCGGCATCACTCTCATTTGTGTATCATATTATATTTGGCCAGTCTACCGGATTAGTTGGTAATATGAAATGGATAGGTGGCACTTGGGCACTAGTTGGCATAGTAATTGCGTTTTATTACTAAGGTGACAATATAACCCGGCTAACAGCACCAATTGGTGGAACTAAAATGGAGAGCTTTGGCGAAATATTTGATAGAAATCTGACGATATATTCCCCGTCCGTTTTTGAAGAACAAATTAGACCTATAATAGGGTTATACAAGAAACGCCCACATAGAGTTCCATTAATTTTGGAGTACTTTCATAAACATGTGTTTCTAGCATTGTTTGTCCATAAAAATGTTACATTGTCTGAGCAGGACGCAGCACGTAAGGTTGAGAGGTTTTCCAAACTGGTTCAAAATATGGATGACATAGTAGAGAATTTGAAGCCAGGGTTCTATTTAAATAAGGTGATAAAATGTCAGAGGGAGATTTACATCGATACAGCTGATAATGTACAGAGTTTGAGAACGCAACTGAGAATGCGGGGCATTCATAAGACTCAACTATCTTCTAGTAAAGAGCCGTACGGATCGATGTACGAATTGTGGGTTATAAGACACATTCCGTATCCATCTGCGGGATCAATGCTCAACAGATACCGAGCACTTGACCAATCTGGAATAATTCGACTTTGGAAAAAATGGAAATTACGATTGGTATCATGGAACGAAACGGTATTCTCAGCGATGAATACTGACGAAGATTTCCACCCTTTGTCTATTAATGACAATATTGGAGTGGTATTTTACATTCACTTTGGCATTCTAGGTTTGGTCATGATAGTTTTCATGGTAGAACAGAAAAGGTTAGTTAGAGACCGAAACAAAGTACAACAACTTGAAATAAAAACCGCTATTGTTACTACGTCTGCACGGATTCAGACGGGGGTTGAAATACTGCTTTATCAATGCTTGGAGTTATATCGTGGATAAAGCAGTGTTGCCTGAGGGTTTAAGATTAGGTAAAGCTTATGATGCTAATGCAGGGCATTATTTTGATGGCAGAACGTTATTATATAGCGACAATCTATCTAGTAGCAATTAAGTATAAGCGTTATATTAAAATTTAATATAGGTTTTGATTTTTGATGACTACCATGCTACATACGTACAACATACGCATTGTTCATTCGACATAATCAGTTTTGGTTTGCGATTGTAAAAAATTAATTTTGTATCACTTCGGTATAATTTCATTATTTCGCACAATCTTCGTTATTTTACTAAATCGTTTGAGAAGTTTTGCATGAAATATTGTTTTGAATTAAAAAGTATTATAAAGGTAGTGTATACGCTCTTACATATTACTTGCAAAGACATTAAGCACGAAATAAAAGTTGCTACAATCACTAACCAAATGTTGCAAGTTGTGTTTTTTGTCATTATAATAAATATAAAATATTTAATTAAATCAGTGTTGTTAGATAAAGTCATTATATAAATATAAAGATGTGACACACTCGGAAACGCTGGAACTAATAATTAGTTATTACATGCATGAGTTGGTTTAGATAAGAATAAATTCGATGCAATCTATAATAACTCGATAGTTGACTTCCGAATATGTAGAGAGTAAGTCGGAGACAAATTGCTGAAATTCCATTTGAATACAACTTTAACTGGGAAGCGGTTTAGTTCTATTCCAAATTTGGGCATCATAATTGCTGACAACTCATTTAAGTCATCCACCTGGTTTGGGACTGCTCGTCTCACGTTGAATTACCCGAAGCTCTTGTAACAAATGTCTCCTCAGCTGTTCATATCCCTCAACCATTTCTGCATAATGTGGTAGCTCAATGACATCCTCTCGTTTGAAGACATCTAATAATGATGATTGATTTGTAATAAAGTAGGCAAAATTATATTGTCTCTAACGACAGAAACAGATAAATTACTACGACTGAATACGCTTCGAAAAAATATATATCTAGTGTTTGGTTCGAATTTTTACAGAACAGTTACGAGGATAGGGAATTACTAGTTATCTTCCCTCTAACTCAAATAAGACATAAAATCCAGTCTACCTAGAATGTTTGGGGTGTTTTGGCTTCCTGTCATCATTTTCGTGATAGAAGCTGAAATATAACGAAAGAAAAAACAGACTGAAATTTGTTTCGGTTGTTTGATAGCTTAAATGTGTGAATTGAGTACTTTTTCACATGGATAAATCAAAAAAATTAGAATGTGTTTGCTTACATGTTTTTTAAACGTTGAAACCAGTATCAGGCGTCGAACAAACAACCCAGATTGACTTAAGATGATTAAGGAACCAAAACTATTTAAAAGTGCGCAGTGAGCCTTTTCGAAAGGTACACTCAAGAGTTCAATTATAAACATTAGCTAGTTCTGTTGCTACACTGAAACTGTTGACGATTGAACACACGCGTGGTTCACTTTTGATGAGTTCTTTTCCATTCTATCTTCATTTCAAAACTGGACAGAAATATTTCTAGGAAAACATAAACTAATGGCCTATTGTCTTTTCCTTCATTTGCTACATGTATCATAATTCCAATATTTGTATAATAGTTTCTCAATTTGATTGGTAAAAATCTTTCTATAAAAATTAGTTGGATATTCTCATAAATTGTAACTAGGGAGAATTTATAACAAACTTCAAGAATGACTATTTAGCTATATGTATGAAAAATTCATTTCCACCTGAAAGACAATAGTCATGAGCATTTAAATTTTAAGTACAAGTTTAGCCGATTCCACTTGCATTTACTTTCAAATCGATTATCCGATAGTAGTAGGGTAAAGGACACTCCCAAATATACTTTCGGGATATCTAGCAATCAATAAAAGTTTTTCAACTAATGAAGATTGCGAATAGTACGTATTTGGCAGCGTTCGATAATAAATTTGTGTTTCTATTCCGTAACTAGCGATCAAAACTTGAAAAATACGATTTTGCACACAAACCTATTTGCCAACAATGGCGAAATCAATTGAAGCAAATCTCTATCCTTTGTTTTGGTGGATGTTATGTTGCTACTACGCAGTCTACATTCCTTTCAAACCTGTTGCCAACATCGACGGGCGATGGGTTCTCAAAACCAACAAAGTTCATAAGGTGAGAATTTATGTAACTTAATTTTGAATATAACCGGAAATAAATATGTGGGTCTTTTAAAACTGCAGTTCATATGCTATTACGTTATTTGGATTCTAATTTTGATCCAACAAGCAATGAAACTAATCTCTAGCATCGAAGAGTTCATGAACAGCAACAAAGCCAGCGCTGTAAAATATTTTAACCTAGCCATGGATATCTGCACTTTCATGCGACAAATTACATTCTACTGGTCAATCTATTTCAAACGGGAGGAAATTGCACGCTTTTTGTCCATTAGTTCAACCGAAGTTCCGAGTTTAAAAATCCAAACGAAACAGCCAAACTGGAGCAAAGTAAAAATTACAAAATTGATTACAATGTTTATAAAAAGTTACAGTATATTTTGAACCTTGCAGTTTGGAACAGCATACACTCTAATCATGCATGCCACGCAAACCATCTTATCATTGGAGTTTTTCATATTTCATGGCAACTGGATGGTTGATATCACACTTCCCTCAAAACGGTATTCAAATGTCAGCCCACGGATAAATATAACAGCTTCTAATCTCAATGTTATTACCCCAACTCATCCGAAGATTTTTCTGGGTATTACGGAACTGATGTTGGAGATTGCTGATGCATTTAGCTACCATTTTCAATTTTTGTTTTTTGCTGTTACCCTCCCATTAACGTTTTGGTTGTCTGCCAAAAGATTTCAAACAGTGGTTTTTGACGTTTCATTGGCCTCTGAGAAAGCCTTGGGTCGCGAACTTAAGTTAGTGATGGAATCCTACGAGAAATTGAAAACAGTTTCGGACTCAATAGAAGAAATTTGGTCTACTGTCATTTTCTTTTGGATTATTGAGAATTCAATAATGTTGATCCCATTTTTAAATGTTGGATTTGTAACAAAAAACGGGTTCTTTGCCATACACTCTATGTTTAGCATAGTAGGAATTGGAGTTGCATTATATGATTGATGGATGCCGAATTGTGAGCTGTTGAAAGTTTAATTTTCAAATTTAATTTGAAGGGTTGCACAAGTTTAATCTTTTAATATAAATCTACTCTCAATAGGTAACCAATTTCCGTAAGTGGATTGTAAGTCGAAAAGTGGCCATTTCTACTTCAATCATTGGCGTGAATGGGAAAGGGCTGTGGAAGAACTGGACTCAAATCCTGTTGGAATCGGTAGTTCGGGGTTTTCCAAATAAATTATGGATTTGTTGCACAGGTAAAATATTTAGTATTGTTTATTTAGTGGGATAATTTTATATGTATGGGAAATGTTTTGATTGCAGATTCTTGTGGTATTCATAACTTTGTTTGCTATTAGTTTCGAATAGTTTACTTGAGTGCTGAATTACTTGAAGTGAAAGTTCTATTTTGAAATATGGCGTTGTTATTCCTATAACTGCATCAGAAATTTAAAAAAGCAATCGTTTAAGTCAGCTAACACCAATATTAATAAAGAAAACTTGCAATTTACCAACTAAACGAAGACTTGTGTCAATCTATGAAAGATTTTGGAAATAGAAAAAATCAGTCAACCAATTATGAAAACCCCAATTATTTTAATGCTCCCGAAGTTGTTTTTAATGGGAAGTCATCAAACTTTCAAGCAATAGAAAGCAATCCTACTCGAAATTTTCCAAATGTTTTGTTTCCTTTGCGTTGGTGGATATCATCCGGGTATTATGGATTTTATCTTCCGTTCAAACCCGTTACATTACCTGATGGACAATATACTTTAGCGGCTGCTAAGTATCGGAAGGTTTGATGAAAAATCCTTTTAAAAAAAATTTCTGTGACATTCTGTAATGCTATGATATTTAACAGGTATTCTGCTATGCCCTGTGGTTCGTTATTTCCATTCAGGAAGTTATAAACTTGGCCCATAGTCTACGAGGATTTTCCAACATTCATACAAAAAATCCTTCAAAATATTTCGAGGCTACTAGAGTGATCTGCCTTTTTTAAGCAAGTAACGTTACTTGGGCAGTATTTAGAAAACAAGGCGAAACTGGCAACTTGCTGTTTGAAATGAGTTCATCCCCACAACTATTTTTAATGACGTTGAGTGAACTGAGCTCCTGGTGCAAAGTAAAAAATCATAGCATGAATTGTTCTGGAGGATAATTTAAAACATAATTATTTATGGTTCTTGTAGGTTGGTCTGGGTTGCATTTTGTTGTTGTTTATTTCTGAAACGGTTGTTTCGTTTCTTTATTTTATTTTTTACGGAGTTTGGTTTGGAACGTTTGCGTTGCCACTCAAACGATTTGATATAGCTGTAGATGTAGCCCGTACAGTCTTCCTACGTGAAAATTTCAACTCTACAACGTTACTTCACCCAAACGGGTTGTAAACATGGCTATAGGAATCATGTGTTTGACACTGGGAAGCAGCTCAGACTTGGAACTATTACTTTTATACATGCTGATATTTCTTCTGTACCGTTCTTCCGCTTACGTTTTGGTTACCACACAAAAGGATTTCAAAAATTTATTTCAGATGTTTCTATTGAAGCTGGAAATTACGGGAGTGTACTTTCAAAGCAAGAAGCAGTTCTGCAGTCATACGAAAAGTTGAAGAGATTTTCCGATAGCTTGAACTCCATTATGGTCCGCATCCGTTTTCTTATGGGTGATTGAATCGTCCGCTATTGCTGATTCCGTTTTTAAAACTTGGGGAGTTACTGAGACAAGGCAGTTTCTTTTTTATGTATTCGTCTCTAAGCATATTGTCGATTGGCAGTTTTCTTTGATTTAATGGCCGATGGATGCCGAGTCGTGAGAAAATCTTTGTTTTAAAAGTACGAAATAAATATTTTTAGTCAATCTTCTGAATTACTTTTATCCGATTGCAGGTCAACGGTTTTAGGCAATGGGTCTTAACTCGAGAGGGTATCAGAGCGTTGCTTCAGGTGATTGGTGCAGTGGGAACGACTTGCACGAGAATTGGACACCACCACTCAAATTGGCATTGGTTGTCCAGGCGGTTTATCAATAACTACGGATTTGTTGCGCCAGGGGTAGAAACACCTGGTTTTAAAAAATACGCGGAAAGGTGTTTATTTAAAAGTTGTGATACATTTGCTTTTGTAGTTGCTAGTTGTTTTCATTACCACTGTTTACCATCAGTGTCCAATAATGGTAGAAGATGCATACTTGTCAGGATGGATACTTAGAAATGGATTTTTCCTTTTTAAGGTTTTGAGGATTTTTTTGGATCGTGTTTTAATTTTATTCTCCATTTTTAATTCAAGTGACTGAAATATACTTATCACGAAATATAAAATTTTTAAAAAACTGAACTGTTTCAAGCTGACAAGTCTAAGGATAGTTTGTTAATAAACTGAGTGGCATTTCAAGTTGAAACAAATATCTTAAATCATAAAAACAACTTGATTGCCATTTACATATTAATATGCCGGATCATTGCACAATCGTTCTTATCTTTCTGTTAACAGCACTTAAAATGCTCACTTGAAGAACAATTTGTCAAATTTTTGTTTTATCATTACAGAAGCACATATGGCATACAGTCAGCAGAACATTTAACAAGCCAACATCATAGTTGACGAGATATGAAAGTCCCTATGAAATTTAATGTTCCTGAAGCAGTTTTTAACCAGAATGCGATCCGGGCACCACGTTTGTTTTCATCCAAATTAAATTCTGGCAACCATATACACCATGCCAGCTATATTGTACCCATTCCGCTGGTGGATATTTATCTGGCTATTACGGCCTCTACTTTCCATTTAAACCAGTGATGGAGCCGGCGGAAGATGTACTTTAGCTGTAAACAAGCTACAAAAGGTATGAAATACTCGCAATTCTGTTATACATATTTATAACTAAGTTATTACTTTAATCTGTTTTTCACAGTTATTGTGCCATGCTTTTTGGATCGTTTTTTTGGTCCAGGACGTCTTGAATTTGACGTTTAGTCTACAAGGATTCTCGGCACAACCACACACATGCACGAAATGCATTTTTTTCTGTAACCAGAGACATCTCCAGCTTTATGAGACAAGTAATCTCTTTATGTGGACTATTTTTATGAAGCGAAGCGAAATTGCAGAGTTCTTGTTGGATCAGTTTCACCCGCCCCACTGGCTCCTTTTTGAGAACATGAACAAGCAGAAAATTTGGAGCAAAGTAAGAAAATGTAAGTTCCAAATACGGCAAGCAAAAAAAATTATACGTTTATCTTTTATTATCTTTCCACTAGTCGGAATCGGATGTTTTTTCGTCGCTATTCATCGCCTGGAATGCTAATTGTAGTTCCTGTTCTTTATTGTCAGTATTATTACGGAGCTAGGTTTGGAAAAATTTTGTATGTGACCCGTTCCAAGGCGACCTGAGGGTGAGCTATTGGCAGAGCGTCGCGAACATTTCTATTTGCAGACCGTACAAATTGAGTCTATGACCGTATCCTTAGTTTTACGGCGTTGTGGTCCCAAACAGGCCGAAAAACCGTAGCACTGGGTAATTAGAGAATGTACGGCAGTAGGAAGGCAAACTGGGTCTGCCAGAGCCGGTATCAATGTTTCAGGACGGAGATGCTTTTTTGGCAGCGTTCCTCGAGCCGTTTGAGCATTTGGGGGCTGGGCCACAAAAATCATTCGTGCCAAACATCTGTTTACAGGATATGTCTCAGGTTGACAGAACATGCGGAAGAATACGGTATGGCGGTAATGTTTCAAGCTCTCGCCTGCTAACATCTGAATTGTTGGCACAGTCATTCGAAAAAATTAAAGAGACTGTCAGGATAGCGCTTAACCGTCACGCATGTGGGCGGCATGTGCCATTTGTCGTTGTTTGGGGTGAATATGAATGATCGGTCGTTACGTGCTGGAGAGATGCCAATTTTTGAATGTCATGGAATTGGCACAGGCACAGCAAGTAAGTTTGTATGTTGGTTCTCGGGGGGGGTGCACTGTTCGTTCGCTAAACGATCATTGTCAATCGGGCCGGTCGGTGGGAGGTTGCATCTGGAGTTGATGGGCAGAACGTGAGTCTCGCAGAGTGTGGAGAAACGTTCATAATTACTAGTTGTCTGGCTTAATTTAAATATGTTTATTGGTAATGCGGTGGGCGGCGGAGAAGTTGTGTTAGGTGTGTATATCACTGCTGGAATTGGAGCAGGACAGTGCAAGTGGTGTTGTCGGGTGCCAGTGGGCGTTCGTACTGCGGAGAGGTATGCGAGAGAGACGATTTTTCAGGGTGGGAGTTGGTGCGAGCGCTGGGAACGAGCTTGTTCGGAGGAGGGTTGGATAACGTGAGCCAAGGCTAGAGAGTGGTGTTGGTGGTGGCCAGTGGGCTTTATCAAGATTCGAGCGTATGATTCGTGGCACAAGTAGAGGGATCTTGGCGTGGGTTTTTAGGGAGATATGAACCCTAAGACTGTCCTTGTGAGGCGTTGAGTGGTGTTGCTGGGGGTCAGTGTCTAAGGCTCAGTTAGGTAAGGATGTGTTTCGGCGTTTTGTAGGTTTTGTGACAGCTCGTGGTGGGTGGGCTGCGTGGCATCGACACCGGGTTGTCGCAGTACAGCTTTACAATAGGTCTATATGTTAGAGTATACGACTAATGTCACCTGCTCCAATCCGTCAAGGTGGTACACCTCAAGGCATTTAGCGCGTAATGTAAAGTTATTGTCACATCTTTGGAATTCTGCAATTTCCGCTGTATGCAAAGCCCAGAATCGTATGGGTCTGGCAAATTTCTCAAGTGAACATAGATGTTATGCAGTGTGAAAGTGTCTAGAGCAAGAGAGTCCAGGCGTAGACAAAGGCAAGCAATGTGTGAGTGTGGAAGAGTTGTTTAGGCACTTTCGCTCAAAGCCCGATGGCCTTTGTGCTAAGTCAAGTGCGGCAATTATTGTGTTGTGTGCCATGCATGTGGGTATGGTGTGTAGAAAGATGCAGTTTTTATTAACTGACTCATTTATTGTTCAAATTTGTTCGAGTCATTTAATTTGGTGGTCATTGAATAGATATTGGCGCCAGCCAAGGGAGATAAAATTGTTAGTTTATGGCACAAATGGCTTTTACTCTTGTCTACTCGAAGTTGTAACCTAAACGTCAATGTGCTGAGGGAGAAAGACCAGTGTAAATGTCTGAACATTTAATTCACGGGCTACAACGGTGTAGCGCGGTGGTCGACAGTTGAGTGGTGAAATGGAATTCGATAAAGAAGCCAAGGAACTCAACTGTCAGAGACGATAGTGTGTCGTTTGGCCTAGTGTAAGTTATAGAAACAGGATAATTAAATTTCGCAAACTAGAATTCCTTGGCGCAATCGCGTCGGGAGTAAAAGGGAAGAAAAGCTGCCTGTGTTATTTGACGCGAATTGGGGTAGGCCGCTGTTGATGCGTTGGGCTGTTTCACGCCGGTTTCCTGAGATTATAACTACGTATTTTCTAAGCGCGTGTGTTCGTAGTTGTTAGCGGCGGAATGTAAGAATCTTAGTATCCAAAATTGGCATTAGCTTGTACTATTAAAATAGACATTTACAATAAACTTGTGGGCAGGGACCGTAGTTATCCTTGGAAGGTGCGCTAGGTTTTTGTAAGTCGTGTAGTCATTGGACGTTGTAGATATTTACACGCGACAGTTAACAGATGTTAGAGAGATGAAGTGGCTGGTGTAACTTTAAATCGTGACAACAACTTGGCGAATCGGTGTCGCGGGTGAAGCGTGAATGATTGTATGTGCGAGTACTAAAAAGGTAATAACCAAAAAATAAAATTTAGACTCCTGATTGTCATTCGCCGCAGACATGAGGAGCTGAGATGAAACTAAAGGTGGATGCAAACGCGAGTAGCTCGCCGAACCAGGTGTTTAGGTTTTTGGGCAAGTTGTGTGAGATAAGTTTTAATTTGCCTTTTGTATCTGAAGTTTATGGCTCCTACAAAAAAATCTTGAGAAGCTGACACAACAATTCAAGGAGATCCCCAGAAAATACGCGTCCACTGATATAGTGTGCCTTAACTAGAACGCATACTGACAGAGACGGTGGAGTGAGACCCTGCGGGCATAAACCTTAGATCAAGTTTCCTGAATTCTCCTCACAACGAAAGGTCAAGCTGTCCAGGTATGTTTCTAGGAGCAAGATAAGCAGCCTAAAGGAAACCCATGGAGGCTCCGGTCATAGTCTTATTACTACTCCACCTGGGTGCGGCTGGTGGATTCGTGCTGGTGTGGGCTATTTATGGGATTGATTTGGCTCATTCCAAGAGTGCAGGTTGCTGCGGTCTAGATGGGCAGTGAAAGCTGAGTGGAAGACTGCGGCGACAAAAGTCAGAAGTTCTACATAAATTCAAAGCGAGTGTCTGTGGGAGGTAGACATCAAGCTGGGTTGAACTAATATGTATATGTTCTTGGGTGCCAAGGTATCGCTGCTATATACTGTGGACCCTGTTTTGATACTGGACCAGATACCCACAAATGAATCGATAGCGTACAAAGTTGTAACGCATGACACAGAAGAGCGCAGGACAAGTACTTTTTCTTGGGGTCCATGGGACCGATGGTTTTCATTTAGTGGGCGGGCAAAAATAAATTCTCGTGGACAATACTATCGAGTAGGATGAGCGAGAGAAACTTTGCGCAGTTGCTCCTCAAAGTTCAATTTTACCCCGTAGAGGTGCACTTTTCAGAAACGCGAGCAAGGAGGTTTTTCGCAATCGACGGGCAACGATAAAGAATCTTTAGACACAAGTCATCAGTTTGACATTATAGCAGCGTGCGGGCGCCTAGTGCGAATGGTCCTGCGGAAACCTGAGAATGTTCTAATTGAAGGTTGGACGGCGACCTGGCGTACGCTAATCTTTCTACTAACCCGAATTTTTTATAATGCTACTATGCAGCAATGTCGAAAAATGGAAGACAATTTATATCAGCCACGGCATCGTTTCTCGGGTTACTGAATGTTTTTGTCATCATTCTTAAAATCCAAAGAAGCCGAGTTTTCTAAGCCTGAGAATCAGTTGTTTCGAGGACACAACCGATGGGGCAGTCGTTTACAGAGTTCTCGCAAAGTGGGTACCTCTGATGGAGCTTAGGGGTCCTGTTTTGTTCCGCGCGGATCGAGCTGGTTTTGTGCTGCAACATAGGTAGTTTCTACTTATGAAAGGGAAATTTTTGCCGATTGACTTCTGCCCTTGAGCGCTCGTCTGCCGTCACTGGCACGGTAAGCCCGATACAGGTTGTTGGGGGTTCAACGAACTCGCAGCGCTTCAGGCTAAGGGGGAAGGGCAGTTGGGAGACGCGGGAGCTAATGTGGTCGAGCTTGCGGAAGGAGCACGAGGTAAATTATGTAAAAACAATTACAAGGAATCGGCAATTTGGGGATGTAGTGGAATGGAAGAATGAGTTGAGTCATTGGTGGTCCTTCGATGAACATGGAGTCCGGAACGTTCTAAATCAATACTATTAATCAGATATGACGAGTCATTTTGGTAAAGTTTCGTAAGCAAGACTTTAGTCAGGTTTTGCGCGATTCGCATCGCACAATTGTTATGGAAGAGCTTTCTAGGCGCACGATACACCTGGTCTCGCCACTGGCCTTCCGCTTAGTAGAAGGTGGCGTTTTGAACGCCGGAACGAACGCTGTTTGTTGCTACTGGGTGGGGCAGTGGAGAGCGCTGAAGGGGGAAGTCCCACCTGGGCAGAAGGTTCGGGTATAAGTAGAGAAGTACCTAATTTGGGTGAGCACAAAACACTGATCCGGGGAACAGAAAAGGGACCTTACAGTCATGAGAGGTAGCATTTGGGAGACCTTGTTAAGGATGCCATCGTTTTTTCCAACATGCGATTTGTGCTGTGCAGTAGAAAACATGTTTTTATTTTAACGCAATTGAATGATCGACAAACATTTAGAAACCGAAAGATGCCTGTGACTAATAGAAATGTGGTTCGCGAGTTTGTGCGAGCATTTGTGCGACGGGGCATGTGCAGTCCATTGCAGGTGTATTCGATCGTGTTATTTGCGGAAGACTTGGTGGGTGGGGGGCCGGAAGGCCGAGAGGAAGGCCGGTCTCCATGTAAAGCGGTTTGGAACCGTGTGAGCTATCATTAGAGGCGCCGGGGAGATGCTGTTTTCCACTTGCCGTGAAAGTGTCTAACGAGATACGAGTTTGAGAACAATCTTTAGCCTTACGCGGCCAAGACATCGCTATGTCTGGGAACCCTTGGGAACTTGTGACGGGAGATGGTGGAAAGGGTTGAGGCTGCGGGTACAGTGGTTCACAGCACTCGAATTTTACTCGGGGGTAATTTCCCTTTTCTGTTTGTCGTATTGCTAGCAAAAGATTTGAAGCTGTGCCATTTGACTCATGTGTTTCACGATCGGCGGAAACATGTGATTAAAAACGTGATAGCGTTGGCAGGACATGGTCGATTTTGGCAGTCTTCGAAGAAGGCTGGAGCAGTTTTCTAGCTAGTCGATAAAGTTAATCTGGTCGAGAAGGCTTATTTTCTGGTTGGGCGTGAGTTTGAGGCATCAGTGCTTACTTCGTTGAATGGATCCATTTTTGAAACATGGGCATTACATGTCGAGTAAGTTCCATTCTTCTCTAGCTACAATCGTCCTTCAACATATACGTCGAATAGGCAATGTGGATTGATTGTCTTAATGGCGGATGGATGCGAATCTCGTAAGTTCATATATCTAGTTTAATAAAAACTGTTTAAGAAGTGTCGATGAAAATAGTCGATGCCAATAGCAGTATCTTTGTTTGTAATCATTATGTTTAAGGGGTCATATGCATTTTAGACAATGGACTACGACACATCGAAGGAGAAGCTTTGAAGCCTTGTCTTTACTGACACAATGGGAATGGGGAAAGGTTTGGTGCCGAGAGGAATTAGCACACCTGTTCCAATTGGAATTTGGTTTGTCCGCGGAGTGTTTATGCAATTAGTATGGCATTTGTAGCCCAGGTAACGTTCCTGTCGCGTATTCGACCACTGCATGAGTAGTCTTTTGTAAATAATAATATCATATTCTACTAAATTGGTTTAACAGCGTTCTTGTTGGGTTTATTCATATACACTGTTGTGACCGCATCCAGTGTTCCAGCTAACTTGATTGGTTGTCTTTATCGTCGTTATGTAAAGCAGCTATTAGCATGCGTAGCTTGCTCATACTTACCAAAACTAGAAGTGTATTCAAATTGTTGGTTTTAATATTTTTTTTAAAATATATCCCCCTACTCGGAGTCGCCCAGCCAGTAGAATTCGTATTATTTAGTTAAGATTAGTGTTCATAAAACCATTGAAACATATTTCACTACGTAACACAGAACGAACGAAATTCATAAGCTTTTACATAATAAGCAAACGTTCATTAGTAAATTGGTGTTGCAAACAATTATTTTACACGTTTAGATGTCAAAGTTAATCAAATTATCTTGTAACATTGAAGAAAATAAGTGATTAAATGTTATGACAGCTTACGCTTAACTTTAAAACTAAACGTTAGTAGAAGTTTTTACAATATATTACAATTCTCAATCTTTTGGTCAGTAAGGGGAACTTACAGGAGATCGCAAGGAAACTAGGAAGGTTCCTTAAAAAAAGTGTAAACTTTTTGTTAAAACCGTTTCGAGTGATTAACATAAAAAAATGTCGGAAAAAATTAATCAATTAGGCTGTAGCACCAGTTTTAAAAATCCACAATTCAACGTTTTGGCAAACTAATTTTGAGCAAAAATCAAGCAACGTCGTAGGAATGTTTGCCTGAATTGACTACCATTGGTAAACGTAAAACGGAAACTACAACCGTATGGGTTGCAACCTATGCGGTGGTGGAGTGTATGTGGCTCTATGGTTATATTTACCATTTAACCAATAATGGAATTAGATGGTAACCAGCTCTAAAGTTTAACAAATTGCAAAGTAAGACAGTAATTACACTAATAAATTTATAATATATTCTAAGAATATCTGAAGTTTTCTCGTATTTATAGATATTAATTATGGTTTGTTTTGGGATCATTATTTTGCTTCAGCCAAGTCCCGTACCTGGTGTACACAATACGAGAGTTCCAAGATGAAAAGAAAAACAGCGCATCAAGATATTTTCTAGTAGCCATGGAGTTATTTTCACAAATGCGGCTGTTGTCATTCTGCTGGGCAATCTTTACGAAACAAAAATGAAATAGCGTGTCTTGATTTTTCGGGTCGTCAACTTAGCCCCGATCAGCAGTTTTGAAGAAGTCTAATTAAGGTGCCAATCTGGAACAAGGTACGTCCGAAAAAGTATGTAAACCGTTGGGAAATTAGCAGTTTGATTTGTGGGTAAATTTATTTTGTTTATTTTAAGGTTGGATTAGCGTAGCCTCACTTTATCTGTTTTGTATATCGGCAAAAACCGCTATTGTGCCGATTGTCATATGTGAGCGCGCTTTTTTGATCATGGCGTTGAAAGAATTGTTGTGTCTCTAATTAAAGCCGAATTTCGAACGGTTGCTGTATGAGTAAGAGCGGCGACGAAGCTCTTCATTTTCCAATTGTCGAGCTGAGGGAAGCGTTGAAGCATCTTATCACAGCTTCCTGGGGAATGTGGTTTTTAGAATTGACTAGCCACTGACGGGATGGAGGTGGACGGTTGAACGCCGAGGCTGTGGAGTTGTCACTTTGTCCGATGGTTGTATTTTACTTGTGGTATAATCCCATTCACCTTTGTTTGCTAGCCGAAGACGAATTCGGAGAAACATGTTTATTGTCAGATGTGTAACAGAGATAGTCGTAGTATAGCGGCTGATCCAAAGTCGCTTGGGCGAGGACGGAAGGGTGCTTCAGGAATCTCGAGACCATTTAAAACCGACTTATTCAACCCAACTATGAAATTCGATATGGCTGCCCAGACAAATATTGCTTTTTGGCTGATGGAGGTTTTCAATACTATTGGATTGGCCTTATGTGTTAGACCTTTGGCATCACATGCAACAAAGTAAATTTATTTTATTTCAAAGGTCGAGACTGTCAATATAAGTGGTCGAGTAGCTGCGTGGCCCTTAGTTCTTCGATGGCAGATGGAGGTGCAGAAGGGTGGTGTTGGGGTGCTGTTGTTGTCTACGTGCAATCCATGTCTTCGTGTGGAGTACATTAAGGTGC
>LJIJ01001198.1:0-53626 GCA_001718145.1 Orchesella cincta
AACGAAATAAGAAGCTGAGGTGGATGCCAGAGAAACTGCAGAGCGGAATTCACCCGCAAATCATCTTGCTGCCATCACAACAGATCCCCAAGAAACCGACGGAGTGAGCGACCTTTACTGTAAAATAACCAAAGCAATTACAAAAGCAGCTAGTGCAGCGAAAATGACATACACCTTCCGGCCGCGCAACAAACCCCCACAATCCAACCCTCCTTGGTATTGCCCTGAGATCAAAGAGGCAAAGAGAGCCTTAAGACGAGCGAAACGCAAATGCAAAAAGAACAGATACACGGAAGAACATCGCAAAGCCTGCGTAGCAGCGAAAGAAATATACGAGAAGACTGTCGCCCAAAAGAAAACGCAATATCATGAATTTATCCGGGACAACCTGTCCAAATCCGCAAACCCAAAGGACTTCTGGGGCACAATAAAACTTCTCAGGGGTTCAGCAAGAAATGAATGTCCAATCGAAAGGAAAAGCTGGGAATCTTTCTATAGTGATGTACTCCCACCACGACAGACTGACAAGACCACTTTCTACGGCGTAAATGATCCTAATCTGGACCCTGACATAACAATAGGAGGAGATCTATGCTGCCCTTAAGAAGTTAAAATCAAACAAGAGTCCAGGCCTAGACGGCATTAGAAATGAATTTCTCAAGAGCCTCCCCTCGACATGGATCAAAGTTATTAAATGCCTATTTAATCGTATGCAGGCGGAAGAATGTATCCCGAATGATCTGGTGGACATAGAAGTTGTCATGTTGTTTAAGAAAGGCGACCCAACGGACCCTAGAAACTACCGCGGTATCTCCCTGATCAACACAATTTTGAAGCTCTTTACCAGCATTATGCTCACTGGAAAAATGGGCCGAAGAAAGCGACGTTCTCCCGGAATCGCAAGCAGGTTTCCGTAAAGAAAGAGGCTGCACTGATCACATTTTCACTCTTGAAGCTATCCGTCAGATATCGAAGCGAAAATTAAAGAAAAGAAAGCTGCATCTTCTTTTTGTGGACTTTGCAAGAGCCTTTGACTCCATCAATCACGAGAAACTCTGGAAACGCTTACACACGGTCGGGGTCAGCGCTAAATATATACGCATCTTTAAGGATATGTACAGCAAAGCCACCATGCGTGTTCGAACGAACACGGGTCCAGCAAAAGATTTGATGTCGGAGAAGGTGTCCTGCAAGGAGAACTGACGAGTCCAATCTTTTTTGCGCTTTTTATAAGTGACATAGAAGACATGTTCAATGAGTTAGAAGTTCAAGGCATCCGCGGGTTTAACATCAACCACAGAACTACCATCCATGTATTGGCCTACGCGGATGACCTTGTCATCCTTGCTGACTCTCCCTCGAACCTTCAGCTCAAACTCGACCGCCTCTCTCTGTACTGCAGTGAAAAAGGTCTCACTGTCAACGTAGCTAAGACTAAGATTTTGATTTTCCACACTGTCATCCCAAAGCACCCACTTCTAACAACTTTAAGTACCTGCAAGAGCCCGTGGAAGTGGTCAAGGAGTTTACTTACCTTGGAATTACTTTTTGCTGCTGCGGAAAATTCCACAAACATCTCTCAGCCGTGAAAGTTAAATGCGCAAACGCTTCAGGCTCAATAATTTCAGTTATCCTTAGAAGCCATACACATGATTGGGATGTAGTTACGAAACTCCTAGATGCACTGCTGCTATCCATCCCTTTATATGGAGGTGAGATATGGGCCCTCGAATTTATCGAAGACTTAGAGAGAATTCAGCTGAATTTTCTCAAACGCCTTCTTACTCTACCACAATACACACCCGGCTACATGCTACGGCTAGAAACAGGAGTAAACCATATTATCTCAACAGTCCTGAAGAGAGCCCTGGCATGGTGGGCCAAAGTCAAGGAACTTCCATTAGAACGAACCCCCAGAGTCTGTCTAGAAGAACTGACCACCCTTCCTTTAAGAAAAGCTGTCCGACATGGTTACAACGTGTGCAGAATCTCCTAGAGAAATGCAAGGTCCAAGACAAAGTTGACATTCTCAACCTTTCCAGTGAGGAAAATGAAGGTGCCGTCGGGTATGCATGGCTAGGCGCGAGAAACAGTATGCGGATATCAGACACCGAGAGACTAGACCGGGATACTTCAGGCTTCAGCTCACTCTATGGAGAATGAAGCTTAACCTCAACGAGGAAAAGTATTTAAGCTACCCCATTTCCTTCCACAAGAAAAGAATATTCGCTCAACTTCGACTTCACCCAGATCGCCTCAATATTTTGAATCTGTACATTGATCGCAGCAAAATATCCTTCAACCCACGAAATACTGCACAATATGCAATCAACGCGACAACGACGACCTGTTCCATATCTTTTGTAAATGCAATATTTATGGAAGTCACCGTACCGCTCTACATAACTTAAGCAACGCACCTTCCAGTATCCAGAGTAGACGTTTCTTCCACAAAATTTTCCAGTACAAAAACTGTGATGACGTACATGCCATATGCTTTTTCATCAGAAATGCAATTCGCGAACGCAGTTTGCACCCAGATATCAATGAAATAAGGCAATCTACAACCAACGCCCTCGTCGCTCTTCATGTTCCGTAGTTACATATATTCATTTATATTTATCTAAATTTATTTATTTACCATATATATTATAGTCATTTTACTCCAATGTATATGATTCCTTGCTATGTTGTGTGTGCGGCTGTGGCCTCTCATGCAATAAAAAACATAATCTAACTAACTAACTTAAACTACTCGCGATAATATAAATTATAAGGTTCCTGTTCAGTTTGACTTTACACATCTCTCAAGTTTTACGTACCTAACGATACGGGTGGAACAAACGGAGTAAATCATCTGAGTAAATGGGTACAATGAATACACTTTTGCTGATGTACTTCTTAAAATGCAAGGGCTTCCTTAAGTGACCGGTTCATTTCCATGCTGTCATATCATGAGAATACTAAAAAACATCATTAGCATTTTATGTTGACATGAACTTGTGCAATTGATTTGAATACAGTAGTAAGTTAAAAGTATTTCACACACAAATCAAGTGTAAGACCAAGTAGATACATAACATATCAGCATATAAGTTCATTTAAACAGACTCTCTGTTTTTGTGCTAATTTCTATTTTCTCCTATTGGGAAATTATTTAAAAAGTGACGAAGTCTCGTATTGGGAAAGTCTATTTTTTTGATTGGGTGGCTAAAATTGTTTTATGGCGCCACTTAAAATGGCATGCCTCTATTATTATACGAAAAGTAACCAACTTAAGTTATTTACAAATTAAAAAACAAAAGTAGTAGTAATAAATGTAGTCATTTAATTAATAAGCAAATCACAAAAACACCGTAAAGTATTATAAAGTTATTTAGATTAATAAAAGAAAGCACCGTAAACAATTTATTGAAATATGAAACCCCGTACGCTTTATTAAAAGTGAAAAATCCTTCGGTTTGCGTTTTTATCGAAACCTGGATGACTTGTGTGTTTGATATTATTTGTAACGCCTCTAAATTAGAATGGAAATATATAAACAGTACTAATTGACTTTATATTGAAATAAATGGTGGGTAGAAAAATGCATTGCAATAATATAGTATAAAAACATGCTAAATATTGCAGAATCCTTTTATTTTAAATTGACGATCAGTTCAGTATTGGAAATTTACATTAATTCAACTAAAATAGTTACCAATATTCTTACTGGCTTCTTAATTTAGTAGTACATTTAGTAGCACCGTTTAGAATTCTAAGATCATAAATAGTTTCAAGGATAAATCGAAATTTTTTTTGCTGCTGTGACTGATTTTAAAAATCTGTGTTAATACTTAATAGTTATAATTTACAAGAACTGTTTGGAAAATATTTAATAACAGTCGTCTACAAAGAATTTCCATAATAATACTAATAAGATTGGTCAGTCTGCAGCACTATATTCCACCTTATTTTCCCATTAATAAAAAATCTGAAGGAAAGCCTGCTTGAGTTTGAGTTTTAAAACTTTGCAATGCGTAAATTGAGTTCGCGTTTACAAAATAGAAAATAGTTTGCATGGTTATTTATACCAGTCGTATTAAGCTTATCTTGAAAGAGTAATTTTTATCCACACTAAAAAACCATTTAATAAATTATGCAAGAACATTTGGGTTGACTCAAGAGTCTCGTAAATAAGCCGTCGATTCTCAATCAAAAATATAGGAATGCCTAAAAGCAACAATCCTCCATGCAAGTAAAATATTACCACAATGTTGTCTTTTGTAGAGTACGCTTTGAATTCAGATGTTTCATTTTCGTCTGGTTTCCACAGTTCCAGTTCCAAGGATTCACTCGGAAAGCCAGGAACATTTCTGAATTCCCAATTCGCATAGAATTTACCATACGGGAACTTGCTGGTGTAAATATCTTCCGCTGATATTCCTCGTTTTTTTTCAATGCAAATTTCATCATTTCTACTTTATCCAAGGTACCAATGTACGCGGAACGATTACAAGCGGCTATTTTATTTTTATAGTAATCAGGATTTAGTAGTATACCCATCGCTTCCTTGTTATTGTTTGGAGTTTTCACTTTCAACATCGAACACCCTTTAGTTGGTTTGCCGTTGAAATGCAAGAAGCCAAATATCGTCATGTATTCATCCCATTGAACATCCGGCCAGTTACGATCATCTTTGTCCTCAGAAATCTCATTTAATAGTACCCAAGTTAAAAGGGTGCCTTGTAGAGGATTTTCATTTCGAACAGGTGAATATATCGTAAAGTTGCTTTCCATCAACTCTTCAAACCTATCCATCTTGTGGTGAGCTATTGGTGCTGTAAGTTTGTTTATATTATCGCCTTGGTAGAAAAATGTGATAATAACGCCAGACAAAATCCACACTGCGCCAATCCATTTTGCTTGATGGATAGCGTTTGTTCCTTGGCCCAAAATTATACAATATATGAATGTGGTAGCATTGAAAATTTGTAGGTGCCCGTTAATCTCTGATATGGATACTAAAACGTACCAGACAACTCCACTAATGGTTGCTGCAGACAGGAGGAAAATCCACGAGGGTAGATCAAACGCACATATGTAACCAATTAGAGTCATGAAGCCAGGTTTGGAGACTGCTGCACAGGTGACGAAATGAATTTCATCGGTTTTACTAGAGTAGCTTATTAAACCAGGGATCCGTTGATTCTCCTCGTCATCCCGCCGCATAAAATGTGAACTCGTATGAAAATCCTTATTCCTTCTTGTGGTGCAGTTAGGGCAGATTAATTGGAGCATTTCCCTGTCAAAGTGTTTTTGCTTCATCCAATTAGGCAGATTCCTACGCATGATTTTTGGTAGGAGATTTTTCACACTTAGGTATCCCACAATTATGTCTGAACAGGTTGCTCGAAACGCCTCCAATTGTTTCCAGTGTGATATATCATTAACTGCGGTTTTTTGCCAGGGATTTGCAGGAAATTTAAAATGTTTCCGGTAATGTTCCTCGAAAATGCATCCCTCTTGTCCACTAAACTCAAGAAGAAGAAGTTCGTGCGGAGGCAGCTGACTGCAGACTGATTTCGAGGATTTTAGTATCCAATTGTGATTTACGCATTTTGCAGTTTTGGTTGAAATTACCTTGTAACAATTAGAATGATTTATGTTTTGAATTGTAAAGTGGAATTTTGTTGCCAATAAATTATTTCCTAGCTTCGCTCCAGAAGACGCCCAAAGTACATCAAGGTGATTTGATAGCAAAAATGTTGGAGAGTCAAAGTGGTTATTTTTTGCCTCAACGAAAATGAAGAAGCAACCTGACTTATATGTTGGTGTTGGGCTTTGGCTTATTCTGTAATCGAATACCGGATCAAAAATGGATTCTGGATACAAATTCCGAAGTTCCGATTTTCTGAGATGTGATGCGTGGATCGTTTGGTGCCAGTTTTTGCATTCAAGTGGGCTAATAAAAAATAAAGCATAGCAGGATTGCTTGGATGATGGGGGTATTCTGAAAAGAAATCCTTCCCTTTTCCGTAATTCCATTGCTTTTCCCATTGCAAAACATATACTGAACCTTTGGTATTGGATGAGTCTTAATGTGTTCATAGGTGTGTGTTGAAACAATGCTTGGAAATCCCAGTGGTTGTAAATCTAATCGGTTTACTGGGTTTTCCTAAAAATGTTTTAAAAAATCAGACACCAATTTATACATCTTAATTTTATGATGATTATCAAAATAGTGTAATAAAATTACATTGAAGTTTGCCAAGTTAAAGATGACATTAACAGTGCAGTCCTGAAACACTTGCAAATTATTTTCGAAATTCACAACATCGTTTAGTAATGTTAAGGTGGCTGGGGAAATTCCCATAAATACTAAAAATGCGGCAGTCATACTCTTGATCTACAAATTCCTCGAACCTACTAGAACCTACTGGAAGAAGTTTAGAAAAAAATTCGTGTTGAAGTATATTATGACACCGGAAATTATTTTTCTTATGAAGCAAGGATAGATTAGAAGGAAGACCGAATTCAATATTTGCTATTGTGAAATATATGTAGTGTAATATAATATGAATCAGGAAGCTAATTACTTTTCTTCATAGAATTATTCAACCAGAAATAATTATTTGCTTACTCAACGGTTCTTTTTGTCACTTGTATATATGTCCGTGTTCAATATAACCTAGTTAGGCTTACAAACAAACAACTGTATGTGTTAAGAATAACTTTCCTCCTTGCATTAAATTGTAAACCAAAAAATATTTTAACTTTCTTATCGTTTAATACAGTTTAGAATGTGTATACTTTAAAAAACAAAAAACAATACCCTAAACACTCAAAAAAAACTAATATATACTATAATAATAATACTTTTTCGCTTTATGATGACGATGACGATTTTCCAAAAAAAAGAGTTTCATCCTTTTCCACTCATTTTATTTGCAACGTGTGATGAACAACTTACCAAGAACCACCACAACAAGGTAACAAATCTAGCCTCCGGATAAAAATAAAATAAACGAATGACGCTGGTTGAATATTACTTTTGGGATCTATGCACACAACAAAAAATATTGTCTCCAAAAATGCATTAAGATAGTAAATTTATTCAGCAAAACCTGAAAAACCGGGGGATAAATGTCAGTATGTTTTGCAAGACAATCAGTATTTGTCCATCTTTACAAAGAAAAGTTTCGCGTAGATTCTGGACTAGACATACTTGCTGCACATCAACAAAGATTAAGCAGAACAACTGGTTTCTGCAGTCTACCTTGGACACCTGCAAAGCACACCCACCCATCGTGGGTATTGCAATTGTCAACAAAACGAGCTCTTTTTCGATCTTACCAAGAATTTAGTTTTTTGCTTGCGTAATGCTGCTGGAAAATAATTTGTATATAATCACATCTTTGCGAGTAAACAAACTCATTCATCTTTTGTCATTCACGAATTCTTTTGGAGGTTGGATGCATAAACGAATTGTTACTACATGATGGAAATCAAACTTTTGCTGATTTACAGCATATTTTCCCTTGGGTTTGGTGAGTAAACTTTCTTATTAAATACAATTACCCTTATAAAAGATGTTTGATTGATATCTTTTAATAATTTGTACAGGATATGTAAGGTGTCAAGGAAATTGTAAAGCTACTGAAGTGGTTCCAAATGGAGTTGAGATAAGTTGCCCCATGGGAATGAGAGAAGTTTACGAATACGGCCGTTCCAATGTACACGGAAAAATATGTTGTGTTCCAGGCTCAGATGAAGGTAAGCTCTTCCTTTAGAATAAAAGTTTTTCATCGTTTTAAATTCAAGTTCTTATCGTGTCAATAATTCATTTTTCTCTCAAGAAACCACCACCCATAAAGTTGCTCAGCGTTGTCGCACAACAGAGTGCGGAGCTTCGTCTTCTGACCCTTGCTCCCAAAACCTGAGTTGGCGAAAATACAAGGGAACGCTACTCTCCTATGAAGAAGTATCTCGGGAAATTTGCACAACAAATGAAGGCCAACTCGGGTTGACAGCTTTGTGCTGCAGAAAAAATTCAACTGAAGGACTCTTTGCAACCACGTATGGGGCTGAATATAACGAGTTTCCATTTATGGCTTTGCTCAGTGTTGGAGGTCAATGTGGAGGTGTGATTTTCAACAAGCGCTACGTTCTTACAGCGGCTCATTGCTTGGTAAACCAGAAAACTGGTGAAATTAAAGATCATGCCGGTTTCACAATAAAGTTGGGCAGAAATGTTGGAAGTATTCAAATGCCCGAGAATGATTATCAAGTGGAGAAAGTTATTGTGCATCCGGATTACAGTCAACTGAAAGGGAAGTCTGAAGCAGTGAGAGCCCGGCTATATAATGACATTGCGTTGCTAAAAGTGAGCCGAGATATTGATTTTGGACCACGTGTGAAATCCATTCAAATTGCTCCAAAAGGATTCGATGAAATGAGTATGTGAAATATCTATTCAGTATTATCATGAAAAAACAGAATTGTGGGAAAAATTCAATAAAAATGTTTTTATTTCAGAACATGCGGATAAAGCTGTAATTGTTGGATGGGGAACTACCGACACCCTTGATGTTTCAGATAACATGCAAAAAGCAGACTTTCTCTTGAGAATGGACGACACTTGTTTTTCAGATAACTTTACAACACCTTGGCGAAGGTACGAGAATTTCACCCCAAGTTTATTGTGTGTTGGTGGCATACTCAACGGGAAGTTCAGTCCGGTTGCTGGAGCAGGGGATTCCGGTGGACCCGCAGTTTGTCGTGGGGAACGTGGGTTTGGAGTTCTTTGTGGGATCACATCTTTCGGAGCTGATGATGCTAATTGTACAAACAATCTAGATGAGAATAGTTGCTGCCAAGTGTGTACACAGAAGTAGATGTTTTCCATGATTGGATTATAAAGGAAGCAGGAAAACAAGAGGAAAAGACATTCTACAGACAACAGCTTTATGGAGAAATTGTTCCCAATAATAAATACGAGCATCAAGTGCATATTACTTCAACTGAGGGAAAACCTTGTGGAGGAACGCTGATCAACCCAAATACAGTTGTGACTGCTGCTCAATGTGTCGCAAATGGAGATGGTAGCAAGAAGGTTTTTAGCAAAATTTCAGTGACAATGAGGCGAGCAGCATCAATATTGAAGCCTTTTACGGTCAAGAGTATAGCTGTTTTAGATGGTTTTAAGCGTGTTGGCCCACCAGTAAATATAGCAGCGCAGGGCTTTCGAATTCTGAGAACTGATAATCTCCACACGAATGATTTGGCTGTGATAAAACTAAACGAAAATGTTCCACTCCACCCCATTAAATTTGCCCAACTACCTAAATCCAGTGATATTCTTGAGAATCCCACGATTGAGCTGGCGTTTCCAAGGAATCCAAACTTTGGAAATGAACTCCGGTTGCGTGAATTCAACATCTCGAGTCGTGAAGATTGTCAAAGGAGAATTGGTCGGTTGACAAAAATTGGAATCAATGTTCAACTGGATGATAATATTTTATGTGGGGTTGAAAAGTTTTCAGGTGGTTCAACTTGTGATAGGGAACTGGGTGGCGGGTTGATCGGGAAAGGAAAGAACGGAATGGATATCTTGTTTGGAGTTCAAATTTATCGCGTGTGTGAATGGGCAGTTCCAAATGGATTTTTGGAAGTTGGAAAACACGCCAGTTGGATAATACAGACTTCCAAGCAGTAATAATGTATAAAAACCATGAAAAATTGTTAAATTAGACTTTTTGAGGTATTAAATAAATATCCAACTAACTTATTCCGAAATATGGGGATACAAATAGATAATGTTCATTGATTACATACAATAAAAGTTACTTGGCCTGCAGCAAAGGCAATTATAATTAGGTGGAAGAACTGAAGAGCTTCAGGGTAGATATCATTAATTTTTGTTCATCTTTACCAAGAAAGGATTTGACTTTGGGCAAGCGAAAAGTAAATGACGTGCGTGAATTACATAAGGCTTGAAAGGCAGATCAACTGGTTTTTACATAAGCAAGGCAATCTGACGAATATTGTATATAACTGGTATATGTGGCTCTCATATATATTTAGTTAGGCATTGGCAACCCACCAAAGATCTCGCTATTGACCTTGGAATTGGTTTATTTTTGCGTGATGTGAAACCAAAATTTTGTGTGTATGATCCCAGCTCTGCAAACACATCATCTCAGTTTTGATTTGCTTGTTCATTCAGTCTGATCAAGTTCGGGAGCATTCATGATTGTTGCACAAACAATGGGAATCCAATCTGCTTGGACATTCATCCTGTTTATTTTCTGTTTTTTAAGTTAACAGTTTGATATGAAATAATATAATTTTTTAAATTGTTCCTATTTATTTCGTATAGCTTATGCAAACAGTAAGAAAAATTGCGAATCCACTGACTGGGTAGCAAGTGAAGTTGAGTTAAAATGCCCCGTTGGAATGAAAGAGATCTATGAATATCGATTTGTGCCCGATAGTGTACATTCCAAAATATGTTGTATTCCGGGAACAGCTGAAGGTAGGCAATACAAAACTCTTTGTATAATTCCTTTCATTATTTAATGTTATTGAAAATTCTTTTGTAGAAACGCTCACACATAAATTCGTTCAGGGTTGTGAGCAAACTGGATGCGCCAATTCAACCACCAACTCTTGCTCTGGAAACATGTACCAGCGAATATACAACGGGAAGCTGCTCTCCTATGAAGAAATACATCGAAAAGAATGTACAACTTATGAAGGTGGACCAGGATGGACATTCTTTTGTTGCAAAACAAATTCAACTGAGGAACTCTTTGAAATGACAAGTGGGGCTACGTATAACGTGTTCTTACCCTTAGTAATCTTCGTTCAACTTATATTTTTATTATTGTGAAGTGCTGTATTATTGGCTATTGTATTACACATCTTGTCATCAAAGTGTGAGAGTTTATTGTCATCACGTCAATGCCATTCAACATAGAGCTTATTGATCACAAAAAGTGCAAACGTACAAAATAAAATATGCAAAAGCCCAAAAACGTTTAGTTCCTCCACATTTTATTTTAGAAGGCAATGCATTTAATGAACCTGCATTTGATGGCTGTTCCAAGTTCTTGCTCTTCACTCACAAATGGTAAGTAGTAGAAACTTGAATTTGTAGAAATCTTGACATTAATGGAACTTTGTAAATTCATGAATGAGTAGATTGGTTAGGTTTATTCTAATAAAAATGAGGATACCCCTCAAATAAGTATTTCGAAATTCTTGAATTGAATTTGATTTTCTTTAGTATTTCACTGATGCAACTTGCAAACCATTAAATGAAGGCCACTCTCATAAATCTGAAACTATTGCTTCATTAACTTTTCGTTTGACTAAGAAGCTACAACTAATTTTGGATTCAGTAGCTGGATTTTTGCAAGCCTGCATATTGGTCACAATGGCCTTCAGTTTTTAGAAAATTTAAATTCAAACGGGGGAACATTAAACAAGGATAGATAAATGCTGCATTTTTTGCTTCCCTAATAGCTAGTTAAAAAATATAATTCTTATAAATATTTTATTTTTAACACGTGAAATTAATTTTACAAAGTAGACGACAAAGCAAGCAATTTATTTTTTATTATTAACATAAACAAATACAATATATGCAGGAAATTTAAACAAAAATGGCAAATTCTCTTGCCATAGAGGAAAAAAGTCATTTTAAACCATACTGGGAAAACTGTATCTCAAATTCAAATGTGGAAATATTAGGAAAGGGTTGATTTTGATTTGATTGTCTTTATTTTAAGTGTCTTTCCCGTTTCAATACACAAAAAGCGATTGTTCTACCAACAGTGACACTGGGTTTATAACATCAACTAACTAGTACAACTAAATTAGACTAACATGAATTGATTACATTTTGTCATTTTGGATTTAGGATACAGCATTTAACCACAACTTTGAAATACTCGTAACCTAGTCCTACATCAAGATCCTTTGGAAGATTATTCCACAATATAGCTCCTCTGTGGTAGGAGGAATTTTTAAACACTTCAGACTTAAAATTACTAAGCCTAACCAGAGGAATTTTCCTGGAAGATTGTCTGCTAAAAAGCATTTTTCTCAAAATAAATTTTTCTTGTACCTTTTGTACATATTTTTTAGTAGTACATAATCACGCCGTTGTTTGAAAGTCATAAAGTCTAAACGAGAGTGAATTTTTTAAATATCAGATTCGCTGAAATTGTATCTTTTACGCCTCGTAATTGTTGGATGATAATATTCAATTAAAAACCTATCAATCTGATTCTGCAGGCCTTTCAGTTTCTCTTCAGAAACCACTGCCCAGATATCAGCTGCATAGTCTAAAATTGAATGCAGGGTGTTCACCATTACTTTCATAATTTTTTCTGGCGTAAAACGTTTGAACCCTCTCAATTATTTCAACTTGTTGGATAATTTTTTAGAAACAATCGTAAAATGCTCTTGAAAGGTTAAACCTGGATCTAGGGTCACCCCAAGATATTTAAAGGTGTAAACTCGTTTGATAACATTACATTTACTTGTAAAGACTCAATCGGTTCTTCATGTTTACCGTAGGGTCTCGGTTCTTATGGAAAAACATAAATTCTGTTTTGGAAAAGTTGATAGAAATTCCGTTTTCGCTGCACCAATTGAATATTTTTTCCATATCACTAGTTAAAGTCGCAGCTATCTCATTAAAGTTTGTACCTGAGGCATAGATGACTATGTCATTTGCGTAAAGAAGGTAGGCACATGTTATTATTCTACTAATGTCATTAATAAATAAGCTAAAGGCTAAAGGACCCTTAGCTGACCCTTGACAAATCCCTCTTGTAAGTGGTACTGCTTCTCGTTAAAGTTAAAACTAAATACCCTGCTAGACATGTTATCATTGACAGTTCCGACTAGCCAGGGTTCAAGTTCGAATTCTTGCATAAGTTTTCTAACTAAAATATCATGGGAGACACTGTCAAATGCCTTCTAAAATCAATAAAAACTGCTCCCACTTTGGTTTTTGGCAAATCAATCATCTTAAAAATATCATTAGTGAGAATAGTTAGGGCTGAATGGCAGCTACGATTTCGCCTATAAGCGTGCTGATGGTTTGATAGCTGTGCTTCAACCCTATTCATTATCCTAACTGACAGAAATTTCTCAAATATTTTACAGTAATCATTAAGGAGTGAAATTGGTCTGTAGTTACAAGCTTGGCTCTTTGACCTTTGCCTTTGTACAAAGGAGATACTACTGCTCTCTTGAAAGCACTTGGAACTGCTTGAGTATTTACTATGTTTGAAAATAAGATTACCAAAGTTTGTATAAAAACTGGCCCTAGCTTCTTCATGGCCGAGACTGGCACATAATCTGGAGGATTGTGTGATTTTTTTGCTTTTACACTTTTCAGGGCTAAAGCTACCTCATTACTTGTAACAAATACTGAATTTACGCTTTGTAATTGTGCCTGACTGTTATCATACATCGATTTGTATTCATTTATTTCTATTCTAATATCTTGATTCGCTTGATCTTCAGCTGTGATTTGGATGTCCTGTTTCACTACAAACTCATTTGCTAAAATGTCTTGAATTTCAGGTTTAGAATCTATACGCTTGTCGCCTATCTCAAGATAGGATATCGGATTACGCTGCTTAAATCTAAAATTTGTTAATAGATTTACAGAATCCCAAAGATTTTCACTCTTGCAACACTCTGCAAACTTCTCTCTAAAGTAACAACGCTTTAAGCTGTTCGATCTAATAGTAACAGCATTCCTAAGCTTTCTATAGTTCTTTACATCAGTTCGATTACCAGTACTACTCATAGACACTTCTTCTGCCCTATCCCGTTCAGTCATGAGTTGCTGAAGTTTCACTAGTAATCCATGGCTTAATTATGCCTTCACTATCCGCTTCTTTGGTGGGGCGTAGGTATTAACAATTTTCATTACCTCCTCATTAACAAATGCAAATTCTCTATCTATTTTTCTAACAAGGTAGGTGTTATTATAATCAATCCCGCTAACTAGTTTCCCATTGATAACTGCTAGCTCTTTCTTTACGTTTCCCAAGGAACATTCTTGAAATTTCTTGCAACAATTATTTTGGGTGGTATTTTTACCTTAATTTTCTTTCTAATAGTAAAACATACTTATGGTCAGATCCTGCATAGGCAAACTGGCCAGAAACATTATAGTTTTCTTTGCTATTCACATATATGTGGTCAAGAAGACCACCTTTGACATGTGTGGTTCCTTTGATTTTTTGATAGAGCCCGTACTGTCTTCCAAGCAGGTGAAAGTCGATAGTTAAATCGTTAAACTCGACACCGTTTTTCTTACCAATGTCAATATTAAAGTCACCACAAATTATAATATCACCTTTGTGAGCAGTCAACTGTGTATTCAGTTCAGCAAATACAGAATTGAATGTCTTCACGCAGGTGGACGGTGGTCTGTAAATAGTAACAAACAAGAAGGGCTTACTTCCCTGCCTCCATATTTTTAATATATTTACTTCTAAGTTTGGAATAGAAAACTTTGAAGTGAAATCGATTTGTACGAAATCAAAGGCATCACAAACGTAAATTAAAGTTCCGCCGCCTTGATCACATTCCCTGTCTTTCCTATACATATTGTAACCTGTAATTTGATACATACAATCAGGATCCCTTACAGGGTCAAGTTTTGATTTCAGTGCATGCAAAAGCGCATACATTCCTACTGAAAAGTAAACTTCTAATCTCATCTATCTTATTCCTAATACTGTTTACATTTTGATGAGCAAATAATAGCCCTTTACTAAAAAAGCTTGGCACCACATTTACAGATACATTTGATGTTTGATCTTCATGTTCAAAATGTTCAGTGCTGTCAGTTGAAATGTTGAGAAGATGATCTGAAACGTTCCATGGTCGTTTGAACTCTCTTCATCATCTTCAAATATTGTTTCCAGTCTGCATCGGTCATCCCTTATTGATTTCAACCTAGGTGGTTTTGCTGTGAGTCTGTATTGGAGTATCGAAATATGGAATCAATATTGGTAGGTCATCCATTGCATAAAATCATTATATCTCAGGTCATTCCGTGTCAGTTCTCCTATCTCCCCCGGTTTAAAAATTGGAATGGACTTACAGAGGAAGGAGTGCATCAAGCCGCACACAAAGCTATCAGGCAGAGGCATATATTGCGCTGATATGCCAGCAGCTATGTTCTTGAAGGATAGTCTGGATCAGAATCACATGGAAAGGTATTGCCCTCGGGACTTCTTGGTAGTCAGATGAGTCCATTAAGTTGATCCATGGAGTCCAGAAGGTAGGGAAGGAAGGAAGGCTCTAATGGTTATACCCAGCTGATGATTGAGATTTTTTTTTCTTTAGTAGTATTATTTTCAAATTTTAACTAATTCACACATCACTGGGGTTTAACTGATTTGATAATTGATGGAATTTATCTGCAAATATAACTTCCAGCCGAATGAAAAATTAATTTTGGTAGAGCACACCTACCACCTTCCTACCTGCTACTCTGCATGTTATTGCTCTGCAATAATAACAACGTTAATTCCTTCCTGAATGCTTAATATATATATAGTCAGACAGGATTCTGATGTATTTGATTCGATGTATTCGTAACCGAATGCTTGTGTAAAGATTTCTTTCATTCCACACTTTTGTTAGATTTAAAACTTTTATATTTCTAGTTTCAGTTTACAAATTTTCTAGTTTTAACGGAAATGCACATTCATAAAAATTGTAATAAATGGAACTTAAAATAAACGTTCTAACCTTCTTATTTCGATTGAAATGTACTCGATGTAGTAATAAAAGACATTTAATACAAGTTTGTCATATTTATGCGCCAATACAGGTTGTTGTCATTACAATATCAACTGCATGGACAAGCAGACTACGAACGATAAGTAACTGATTAAACATTTCCTTTAATGGTGTTTAAATGCAAGTAATAAAGTCGCTGATATACCGTAGAAGAAATGTATGGTATTTTTGAACAACAATGCTGCTTCTATTGATTTTGTAAACAAAATTGAATTTTACTTTGATCAGTATTTGCTATTTGTCTTAAGACAATGTCGCCTTTACTCACTCTACTTGCATCTTTGTTTAAAAACTCTTGACATTATTTTTGAAGAGCCATCTATACTTTATTTGCTAATTTTAGTCCCTTAAACTTAACACAAACTTAAAAGGTTTAGGCTCAATAGCAACCCCGAACAGAGGTTCTATGTCGACCATTGGGGAGGTTGGATCCAATTTAATATTAAATTTTTGTAAAATGCTTGCAACAAACAGGAAAATGACATCCTTGGCAAATCCCTCACCAAGACACGACCTTCTTCCAACACTGAAAGGAATAAGAGCATCGTGCCGAACCACATGGGTTTTATCTACACTAAGAAACCTCTCTGGTCGAAATTCATTAACATCATTCCCCCAGATTTTGGGATCATGATGAATTCCATACTGGCTGGCAAGAACGGTAGCACCTTTTGGTAAGAAAAAGCCATGAAATACAGTGTCAGCGAGCATTTGATGGGGAACACCTAAAGGTGTAATGCTCGACAGTCGCAAAGTTTCCATAAGAACTGCTTCAGTGTACGGCAATCTACAATCAAAGTGTTTGACACAAATTTCAATAGAAAACCTCATAAACAGAACAAGAAATTTTTTCTAAATTATTAACTCACAATGGTTTGTCAGACAGTGAAATTGGTCTGGAACCCACCACTCGATCTATCTCCTGTTGCGCTTTCCGTTGGGCGTCAGAATTATGAATTAAGTACAAAGTAGCAAAAGATAGAGGTGGCACTGAAAAGTAGAACGTTAACAAAACCTAAAACTTTTGATCTAGGTTTAATGTTTTATTTGTGGATTAATTTTTCCACCTGTTTCCGCCCCAGCTAAAAACAGATCGCCAACAATTGCTCTCAGATTTTTTTCTAAAGGTAAAATAAAAACATAAAACAAGACAGCATTTTTTAACTGATTTTTTAAAATTAAAGCGTTACCTCCTGTATCCATGTTGGATGTTGAGTCTTTTGAGTTTTGCATTTCAACCAGATAATTATCAATAAAATCTCTGGGAGAGAAAATCTTTTAAAATGTCAAAAATTAGAGTTTGTTACATGCAACTCACAATTAAAGTTCAAACCTCACCGAGGATTATTTGGATCAAAATTTTCCAAGTGCTTTTCCACAGCTTTGTCAATTAACTCATAAAAACTGTCGACGGAGTTTACCCAATTTGTCCATCCGAAAAAGCCAGGTGCTATGTGTCTGAGAAATGAAGCGAAAAATAAACCTGAATCGGCTGTTCTGTTTACACAACTATAAAATCACAAAAATAAACAGTTTGAATGCGAAAACAATTAAGCTTAGATTAAATGAGGTTAAATGCATATTTATTTGAAAAACATACTCAACCATGTGACACACGCGTTTCAAGATAGCTGGTTTCTCGGACGCAGCCCAGTCAATGCTCTCTCCCGAAATGGTTCTCCAAAGCGCATTAACAACTGGTCCATTATACAACTTTATTCCTGAAATTGGTTTTCCAACATTTTGTTGGAAAAAATTAGTTAACGTCGCCGCTTCCTCCATGATAAATCCTTCAATTGAACTTTTGAAAACGCCAGCATCCCGTAGTTTTCTTAGAGTATATCTTCGCTGACTTTCCCAAACACGACCATCATTGTTTATAATGCCGTATCCGTCACCAAAATAATGAGTGACTGGGTTCGAAGCTCTTCCAGTTGATTTGATATCTGAAAAGAGTTCCTTTACTAGTTTCGGATCACTTACAACTATGGTTCTGCAAAATAAAACAAGTAAAATTCAATCACAACCAATTTCGTTCAGTTCTTTACCACAATCTTTAATAAGTTATTACTCTTGAAGTCCCATTTTAAAGCTAAAAACTGGACCGTATTTTGCAGCCCACTTTTGTAGCACTCCCAACGGATCCCTTACTAGCTGCAAGACATTACCGAGCAAAGGTAATGATATTGGTCCTAAATTTCAAAACTATAAACATGAAATAATTTTTAAAAATTAATGTCAGGAATAAAATCGTATGTACCTGGAGGATAGCGAGGATCTCTTTTAGTTTTCTTAAAACAGAGGAAAACCAGTAGTAATGTGAGTATAGCCAAAACAGCTTGAGGTATGGAGAGAATTTCTGGCATTTTTGATGTTTTTAAATGATGTATGAATGACTTTAATTCCAACACGTCTTTTGACTCAATGCTTCTTAGTCGCTTTGAATGTGACAGGAGGCTACATCTCTCAGATTGCTAATGAGAAGATCAGAAATATGTAAAAATCTGCGTGAGTGCCTCCAATTTTCCTTAAGGTACTCTTTATGTGTGTAGTTAATAGTTGAAGGTTGTTTTAGCAATTAGTAGTGATAAATAAAGTCAAATTACGACAGCACATTCAGGAGAAGAGGAAATTTAATGAAAAGTAAGAGGGTGAAAACATACCAAACAATATAATATTCACATGTCTTGTAGATTTGTTATTAAAAATCCTTTAAAAAGTAAATGGTCTCAAGGAAAACATGGTGACCCGTGACCCTGAACAGTTCAGAGGAAACTGTTGATTTAAATAAAAATCATTAACATTAAATTGAACTATTTTACCTCCACGTGACTATTGAAGTATGATTGAAATTGTTGAGAAATAAGTAGTTTATGTAGAAAGATGACGTGTCAAAAGAACTCTGGAGTAAGGAAGCAAATCGATACAGACAATTTCATTATAAATACATGATATATTTATTGTATACGTAGTTTTGTAAATTATGCAATATATATTCATTGTATTTTCAGACATTTAAAAAGACGTCAGCAACAATAATAATTTTAACCCAGTTTCAGGAACAAATAAAAAATTAATTTGGATTGGTTTTAGGAACTCCATGAAAAATAAGCTTTTGTTATCACACATTTCTCAAGTTCAATACAAAGTTGAAAGGTTTTGATTCCACAGTAAAACCAGCCACGGTTTCAATTTTCGTAACAGGATGCACTGGATCCGTCCCAATATCAAATCTTTGCAAAATGTTTGCAATGAAGAGAAAGAGGTTATCCTTTGCCAATCCTTCACCAATACAAGCTCGCTTTCCTACGCTAAATGGCAGGAGGGCTTTATGATGAATCACCTTCAATTTATCTTCACTTATAAATCTCTCTGGTCGAAATTCGTTGACATCTTCACCCCAGATCTTTGGATTGTGATGAATTGTGTACAAGCCGGCAATAACCGTGACATCCTTTGGTAAAAAGTAGCCATGAAACAAAGTGTCCGCTGTCATTCGATGTGGAAATCCCAATGGGGCAATGCTAGAAAGCCTTAAAGTTTCTAGAATTATGGCTTCAATATATGGTAACCTAATAATTTGGGATAAAATTAACCTTCAAAAATTGATCAATTAGATTGGGATACTTTGAATTCAAGAAAATATAATTAAAATCATACAATGCTTTATCACTTAAAGTCACTTGACGGGAAGAGCCAACCACATGATCTAATTCCATTTGAGCAATCGCTGTGCTTCCTTATTAACCATAAGATATAAAATGGCAAATGTCAGTGTTGCAGAAATCGATTCTGGTCCAGCACCAATCAAGTCACCTACAGAAGCTTCTAGGTTCTTAACTGAATTCAAAGAAAGCGTACATATTAAAGAGGAACCTAACATATAAATCCAAATTCGTTCAAAGATTACCTCCATTTTCTTGAAAAAATGATGAAGTGGGATCAGAGTTTTTTGTATTTTCAAAAGGTACTCATCAATAAAATCCCTGTGGGAACGAGACGTGAATAAATTGCAAGATCTTTTCAAAATAAAGTTGAAATAACATCGTTTTAAGCTGTTACTAACTGTGGATTATTTGGATCTAGTTGCTTAGCATGTTTCTCAGCAGATTTTTTCACCAGATCTACAACGCCATCAACGGCATTTGTCCAATCACACCATCCAAAGAACTTGGGAGCAATGTGTCGCAGAAATGGAGCAAAAAAGAGAATCGAGGCTTTGTTTATATTTCTGCAAAAATGCAACACGCAATGAAGATTCACAAATGGGAATGAAGATAAGGTTGTACATTTTAAAATTCTGTGAACGTACTCAATCAAGCATTCCGTTCGTTTTATTATTTCTGGCTTGACTTCTGAATCCCAGTTACAACTCTCCCCAGAAACTATCCTCCAAAGTCCATTGATAATGGGTCCGTTGAACAGTTTAGTTCCAGAGATTGGTTTTCCAACGCAACGCTCAAAAAACTTTATTAATGCCTCAGATTCTTGCTGGAGAAATTTTTCATTTGAACTTTTGAGTACACCAAACTCTCGCAGTTTTCTAACCGTGAATGGGCGCTGAGCCTCCCAAATATGACCGTCAGTATTTAGAATCCCGTTGCCTTGGCCAAAGTAATAGGTCACCGCGTTAAAGGTTCGTCCAGTTGAATTGATATGGGAGAACAGCTCATTTACAAGATTGGGATCGTTTATAACTACGGTACTAAACAATGAAACGAAATGTCTTTAAGTAAACTTTAAGTAATTGCAATTGCTTGTTAAAAATATTTTCAAATACTCTTGAGTTCCCAATCTGATGCTGTAAACGTGGCCGTATTTCTCTGCCCAATATTGAAGAACTTGTAAAGGATTTTTAAAGAGCTGAAGAACGTTACCCAATAAAGGTAAAGATCTTGGTCCTGATTTGAATAAACAAAATGTTATATTTTGCTGTAATAGTGAAATATAAAAATATGAATGCTTGAAAGTTCCGAAGTAAACCTGGAGGTAACGTGGATCCCTTTTGTTTTTAATAAAAAACCGAAGCCCAAGAAATAGTAGTGTTGCTATCAAAACAAATTCGGAGGTTATAAAATCAACCATTATTTTACTTCCAATATACATTTAATAACAGAAAAACTGTAGAAACTTATTTTTTTCTGTAACGACAACGATTTTAAAGAAAATTTAGTACGAATGATGACTTGTTACTTTCAACTGTTTAAATTAAATGAATTTGCATGCATCAGTCCTACGTGGGGTGAAAAAGTGGTAGCACAGCTCTCTTGTTACATAGCTTTCAATTTCCTTATGTTTTGGATATTTTATTCAGCAGTCAGTGTTTAGATCTAATTTTTGCAAAGTACAATTTATTTTTATTTCTACAGTAATTGTTAACAGGAAAATTGATATTTAATTATGTTTAATTGCGAATGTTTATATTTAAGGAAAATACAAACTGCTTTGCAGTGTGCAGCGAATACTTCTTACACAACGCTATATGACTACACAAAAAGGTGTAATAACCAGACAAAATTTGAGAAGATATGCAAACTTGATGGAAACAGCATCGTAAAAATTGCATAATTGTGGTTAACAAATCACGAAAGTAATATTGCGAACACGAGCTTCATTAATGTCTTAAGCACCAGGGAGTTTCCAAAAGAATTGACAAGTGGTGCTCAATGTCAAAGGAAGTTTAAAATGATTATGGGAAAATATGCAAAAAGTTTAAACGCACTATCACAGTCTCGATGCTATTATCAATAATCCATCTGTAACTTCGGATCTTGGTTGATCTAGATGCAGCCTTAAAAATTTAGGATCAGAATTTCAATTTTTATCATGATTTTTAAGAAGTTAAATGTCATTCAAAGTGACCCAATCAATTTAATTCGGGGTTTTTAATGATAATAAATATTTTCCTATCATGCTGTTTTTTCGTAATTTATGCGATGTTCCTGCAAGCTTCAGCTTAATCGGAAATGGGCAAAATTTATGAAAACATGAAGAATCTTTTTATTCGCAAGATAACTGACAATGAATTGTAAGCATCGTTTGAAACATGATTTTTAAATGTACGAACAGCAATATTTTTATGTTTTGTAGTATTCAGTTTAACTTAAAGTTTTACAAAGGCATACTAAATAAGCAAAAGTGTTACAAAGCCCAAAAATGTTTTTCAAATACTTAAACTTGATTAGTCGATATATTCTCCACCCTATTCTCTCCATCTACATTTCTCATGGAAGTAAGATAGCCACAACCAAACCACTTGAAAAGTAGTGCCTTTGCTTTAGTTTTGAATGGTGATCTTTGATGATAGTAAATGTAGAAGTTGACGGCAGCATTGACTACTCCTGTGAGTGCTGTTGCGAAGCTAAGTTCTCTATACCAAACTTTGGCAAAGAACGCCACCGAAAAGATTGCAACAGGCATGATATTTGTTGTTAAGAGAACGATGACAACTGGTAAAAACAATTTAAGAGCTTCAATTTCTTTTCTTTGCGCTTGTTTCAGGTTTTCCCTTCTCTTCTGAATCTTTTGCACCTTTTGACAAAAAATTAAAATGTTTTTGACATATTTCACACAAATTATTTAATAGCTGGAAAACACTAACCTGCAAATATGAAAGAAGGTTGAGTAGCAAAAGAACTGGAAGAGGAAGCCAAAAGTCGATCTGAGAATGTATATCGTGCAGCGTATTATTAAAAAAGGGGCGCAAGCTGGTGACAGATTCATTATGACATATTCATAGTTCTCAAGAGCGGACAGATTTGAACTTATACAATTGTTGTACTCCACTTTGTAACTGAGAAATCTTGGGACGTTTAAAATGAGAGAGGACAGAAACACAAAAAAGGTAAACAACTTTGTTCTGCGGGACGTGAACCAGGTTCGGGATCGAAATGTAAACGAGAGAACTAAAAAGCGCTCAACCGTAATTAACGTTGTCATGAATGTTGAGGCGGTCCTTGAGAACAGAAATGATTATATTGAAATCAGATAGAGGTTTAGGAGAGCCCATCACGGTGAATCCAATTCCCTTTTACAACCAAATACCAATTATTATATTTTTTATTAATGTTCTTTGTAAAATCACTGAAGTTTACCATAGATTAAGGTATTCAGGGTGGAAAAAATTGCACCAGAGCCACAACAAAAAAAGGTCAAAAGCGGCCAGAACTCCTATCAAGAAATCAAAAGGTCTGCCACTCCGCATATGGCAAATAACAGCTATAATTATTGAGTTCGTCACCATGCCAAGTATTCCAATGAAGAGAGTCGCAACCCACAAAAAAATGCAGGTTACATGACCAGGTGAGCTATATGCATGTAAACTTTCACTCCAAAGAAATCTGCCTACGGTAGAGCAAGCAACACAATTGTGAGGGGTCCTTGCGAACATTCCTTCCCGGAATCTGGCAAATCTATGAGTTGGCAGAAGAAATCGGGAAAATATTCCACGTTTTCGGTGCTGCTGTCGGTGTAATTCATTTTCACTTGCTTTACCAATCCTTGCTTTAATTGTGAGAAAAACTGAGACTGAAGTTGTAAGTGGATTTCTTTTTATTCCCTAAATTTTTTTAATCTATGCCATCATCATTTCTTTGTAAGCGGTTTTATAGTAGACAGAACATTTTTGGGCAGTTTCTTCCTACCACTACCATATTATTTGTGGTTTACTTAAAAGTTACTTAACTTTAAAAGTACGAAATAACGTAGCCAACTAAATATTCGAAGGCCAAGTTTTTGCATTTATTTTATCATTTTGATCATCCATATATCGTTGTTTCATGTACGTAATTCTCCACATCCTCAATGGATGTAAGTCAGAATAAATGTGTGGTACAGAAGTAAATTTAAACAGCAAAGTCCAACAGCACAGCACACAAAATCAGTCGTTGTCATAAATCCCGCTTCCGTGGAAGCATATTCTTTGTGGTTACAACCGGCTTCGTGTGTTTTAGATAAAAAAGTGGCACACGTCACAAACACTTGTTTCAAAGGACTGAACTGAGGAGTAGAAGCGTGAAATAGTTCAGTTTCAGCATCAACAGCGTTGTTTTGAGCTATAACGCTACTATATTTGTTGATAAACATAAATTTTAATGCTTTAGACGTTCATGGCTTAGCTACTAAACTTTAAATTGGCAGGCAGTGACTCAGATAACGGACGCATGAAAAAAAGGACCCTCCACAGGTAGTGGCTCACAATGAAAGATTTAGCTCTACGATCTCGTGGAGAAAATCTTGAAATGCAATCTTGTCACTGACTGGCTCAAGCGAATTTACAAACAAGCGAGTACAAAACCCCGTGTAGCTGGCACATTACTCATAATTTCTTCATACTTTTAAACGGTTTCCTTTAAATCATTAGTTAATCAGAAAAATAATTTAATTGAAAATCTGTATGCATCTTTGCAAATTGCACTCCAGTATTCATTTACACGTACAATCAGTTCTTTCCAAGATGTTTCAGGCTACCACTAGTTTTATTCAGTTATTTTATCTGGAGCAAATCACCAAGCCAACAATGGGATCAATCATTCTCACGCCATATCTTTTTGACAACCCGTTCATTTGTAAAGACCCTTGACAACTAAGTTGTCACCTGTCACGTAAGCAACTACCGCGCAACTATTTACAATGGTAACTGATTTCCATCTACACGTACAACGTTTAAGAGATGTTCCAGCAGTTGTATTAAATCGGTCTAACATGCGTGTTTAGTTGGACTCACAGTTAATCAGGGCAAAATCATAAGCCGACATATTAAATCAAATAAAAACTATTTTACTACTTTATATAAGTTGATCAATGCCACTCAAACGGTTAGTTAACCTGGGCTGGGCAATGACTTTTGCACCGGAATATTGATTGCATGTATATCCATCCTTTACGTGAAATCATCACCTCGAGCTTTTAAGCATATTTTTATATGTACTCATTTGAATGCTGCCTGATAGGCACGGCGTCATAAACAGGCAGTGCTTCAGCAAGGTAAACGACTGTCAAGGTATCGGTAAGCCTATGTCGCTATGATTTTCATTTTTGTTTGGAGTACGTCAGTTTTTAAAGCTAAGCATATGATGTTGCGAAACAGCTTCTCAGACCGATGCGGTTCCCAGATACTAGAAGTAAAATGTTTACAAATTAAGTCATACTGCCAGTGAAACGTTGATGTAATGCAACAGGCTTTTAAGAAAACAGAACACAAAACAGAAGTAACGCATTTGCTTTCAGAAATAACTTGTTAAGAAATAGAGCACCGTAATATTTTTGTATTCCTTTCAGTTGCTCATAATTCTTTCTAAACCTCAGTTCTCCCAGTATTTTGCCTCAATAGGTTGCAGTTTTTAAATCAAAATGAATTTAATTTTTCCAACTGTAAACCCTACGGAAGATTTCCCAATTACAGTGCTCGAGATTGAGGATAATTTACATTCAGAAGGGAAACACAGGACAAAAAACACAAATGGCGACGCAATTACTTTGTTTTTGCAATACTGTTACTTTACTCTTCTCTTTCCATTTCGGCCCGAATACGACGAGAATTCTGGAATAAAAAATCTTGTTGGAACAAAGCTTCAAAAGGTTTGACAAAATAAAATGGAATCCACTTGTCAATTATCCTAAGACAACTGTTGAGCTTACATATTTTTGTTTCAGGTGCTTCGTTGCTACGTATTGTGGCCGCTAATGATTACCGACATCGTAACGAATATAACGAGAAACAGAACCCTTACAAAATGGTACAAGTTAACGATTTGTCACTATTTCCAAATATTCTAATCAATAGTGTACAGCTGCAAACAACTATTGATTCTCTGGACGGCCTTCAATAAACAGTGTCACATCGAAGCCTATTTAACAGCCGTTCACACTCAAACTCTCCTGAATAAAGGACTGAAAATTCCTGCTAAAACCATTTTTCAAAGAATATGGCAGCCCTTGGATTGGAAAGTTTTTATATTTGCTTATTTTCTAGGGTTTCACTTCTTTAATCTTTTCCGAATAGGATATATTTTTCTCAGGGTACCCCGGATTTCTTTCCACGAGCCGGATCAAAGTAATATTTGGTACTCTTTTTAGTGGAACGGACTATCAACCAATCATTGACTTAACTAGTGCTTGTGTGGAGCTTGCATTTTGTGCGGTTTCCTTACTGAGCTATTTTCCTGTTGGAATTTTCTTTCTTATTCCGATTCCACTGTTTATGGCAATGTTGGGATTGGAAAAGCAAGCAAAAGTTGACAAACCGGATTTTTCTTTGCTATTGCAAAATTATGAAGAGATCAAAAAACTTTCAGAACACGGAAATGAGGTTTGGGGCTCACTACTTCTCCTTTGGAGTTATGGCTATATGCTTTCTTCAGCCCTAACTTTACCTATGGTGGTGGGATTTGAAAATGTCGGATATTTGGGATTCCTGGTTGGTGATTATGTGCTACTAATTGCAGCACTCATTATGGGAGCAGAAGCAGTCCGAGTTGTGGAACGCTTGAAGAAAACACTTCTCATAGATTTTAGAAGAAGAAAGAAAAATGTGTCTGAAAAATCTTGTAATGACAAACCGCTACTGGAGTTAATTGATGAGCTAGAAACTTTTCCTGTGGGAATTGGCATTGTTGGCATTTACAAACTTGATTACGTCTTTTTATATAAGGTAAAAATTTGAATATTATTCTAAATGTGATGGAATTCAATTGACAATAAATGTTTATTTTATATCTAACTGTTCCTTTCCGTGTTTGTAACGATGTTCGTGCAAGCTGCAACTGAACCAAAAGGGTGAAAAACACAATAGAAAGAATAATTAGCTTGTAAATTAGCAGAAAATCTGCACTAACTGTTGAAACATGAAAATGTAACTTCTACGACTGAAAAGCAACTGTACTTTAGAATCGAATTGTTAGCCATTCTTGAATTATTTGACAAATAAATTGTTAGCTGGTTACAATACAAAAAAGTAACTATCAAACCAATTACATTTTACTACAAGGACTGTTCTCAAACATATAATTTCAACAAAACATAACTTGTTGTTTTATATTTTGTGCTAATAATTACAAATTCATTACAAAACGCGTACCTACCGAGTACCTTTCGAATACTTATACTTGATTGGTCGATGTATTCTCACCATTACTCTCTGTTCCAACATTTCTCACGGTAGTAAAATATCCTCAACTAAACCACTTGGAAAAGAGTGCCTTCGTCTCGGTTTTGAATGCTGATCTTTGGTGAAAATAAATGTAGAAGTTGACTGCAGCATTGAATACTCCCGTGAGTGCTGTCGCAGAGCTTAGTTCTCTATACCAAACTCTGGCAAAATATGCCACCGTGAAGATGGTAACAGGCATGATATTTGAAGCAAGAAGTACAATAACCACTGGCAAAAACAGTTTGAGAGCTTCGATTTCTTTTCTCTGTGTGTGTTGGAGGTTTTCTCTGGTTTTTTGAATTTTTTGCACCTGTTTAGACAAAAATATATTTGTTAAATCATTTAAAAAATTCATCGAAGCGCTTAGAATACTTACTTGCAAATATGACAGTGCGTTGAGCAGCAAAAGAACCGGAAGTGGAAGCCAAAAGTCCACCTGAGAGTGGACGTCGCTCAAATTGAATGATTCATCAATAAAAAATTGTCGCAAGCTACTTTCACCTATGATATTCATAGTACTCAAGCGCGGACATATTTGAACTAAGATGATTGTTGTATTCCACTTTGTACCCGACAAATCTTGGAATGTTCAAAAAGATGAAAATAGCACCACAAACAAAGCAAATAACTTTGTTCTGCGATACGTGAACCAAGTTCTGAACCGAAAGGGAAATGAGAGAACTAAAAAGCGCTCAACTGTAATCAGTGTTGTCATAAATGTTGAGGCGGTTCTTGAGAATAGAAATAAGTTTATTGAAATCAGGTAGAGATACATTGACACAGCTCCCCGGTGAATCCAATTCCCTTTAAACATCAAATACAAATATAAATATTAACACATTTTGATTGTAAAATATGTCCATGAAAGTTACCATAGATTGAAGTATTGACGGTGCTGAAAATTGCACCGGAGCTACAACAAATATGTCAAAAGCGGCAAGAACCATAATCAAAAAGTCAAAGGGTCTGCCACTCCGCATATGACGAATAACAGCTATAATGATCAAGTTCGTGAGCATCCCAAGTATTCCAATGATGAGAGTTGCAATCCACAGTAAAATGCAGGTAACGTGACCAGGTGAGCTGTAATCTTGTAAACTTTCACCTGAAAAAAATCTGCCTACTGTGTAACAAAAAACACAACGGTGTGGGAGTTCTTGCGAACATTCTGTCCCTGAATCGGGCACATCTATAAGTTGGCAGAAGAAATCGGGAAGGTTTTTAACAAATTCGGGGCGAATGTCTGTGTAGTTCATTCTTATTTGCAAAATGGAAGTTGTACCAATCGGACTTTTTAAAAATTGTGGGAACAAATGACACTGATATTGCAAGTGTATTTTCTTTTTATTGCTTAAATATTGTAAACCAATTCTACGTCATTATCTTTTCTTTGTAAACCTTTTAACAAGGTTGAGGTTTGGTTTTCTTGTGTCGATTCTAGGTCAAAACGGCTACGAAAATAACCTCTACCATAAATCATCTACTCAAGTCAGCTGTCAATAGCCTTACTATAAATTGTTTCATGTTTTTTTGAGATAAGAAAATAAACGAGTGATTTTCACCTTTTTATTTGTCTTATTTATTGTACGATTATAATTTCTGAGAGCAACGGGCTAGTCTGCTTATGCAGCCAACTTTTGTACACCATTTTAAAATTTCTAAATTTGTTGCAAATATCAGGTAATCGATGTTGTTGTAGTAGACGTAATTTTTAAGCAAATTCTAGCTGAAACCGTTATATCATTTGTGGTTGACATGAAGGTTAGAGCTGCTTGCCTACTAAAAAGTTGAAACACATTGGAAACCGCATAGATAGTAAGTAAGAGACGTAAATGCATTTCAATGTGGAATCAGTCATTATCATCACCACCGCTTCCAGAAAAATATATTTCTGGTTACAAACTGTTTTAAGTGGCCTTAAGAAGGAAGTGGCACACGCCACAAGCACTCGTTTCAATGAACTGAACTCTTAATGGAGAAGGCATGTAAAACTTTCAAGTCTGAATTATTAAGAACATTTCTTAAAAATAAAATGCATACTTTATGATAGTTTAAATCTAGTAGCATTGATCCGCACTACAATGAAGTTGCGAACTCGGAATGTGTTCATTGATCAATTGAATACGTTTATTTGAAACCTGCAATTTACAACAAATTGCGTCAGTCTGTTTCTAAATGTCAAAAGTCATCAAGGACAAAGCTAAAATCTCAAAAAATATTAGAATTTACATAAACTAAGCCGATGTTTCTGTTGCTTTAACAAATATTACCTCAGCCCATACTAAAAAATGTATCTTCCAGATTGAGTTGGTTAACTTGACGTATTTTGCTTGGATTGGCATGGTTTATTAGCTGTTTAAAATTAATTTTAAAGTGACAGCGTAGATCTGGTATTGGATGCAACGGGTGGTCAAGTGAACCCCTATTTGTTTTATATGGCAAAGTCCTTAACATTTGATGATAATGATTGCATATTGCTCCTTATATTTCTAAATTCTCGCGTTGATTTATCAGCATACTTACTTATGTGCTTTTTACCATTGAATTTTCTATACAACGTCAAAATAGATATGAGCCTAATCATGATGCATCCCGAGACCAAACTATTTAAATCAGCACGTCTGGTCAGTGATTGTAGAAAACTGCACTTGATTGAAGTTCAAAGTCAAGTGAATTGGACGACATAATATTAGCTAATATTCTAATGCCGACACTGGTCACTGGTTATAATAAATCTTGAGCTGAGAACTCATCTCAAAAGTTGTAGTTCAATATAATGGCATAATATTAACAACCTTGAACTCAAGACGCGTCTGTCTTTCAAAAATGCAGGGATTGGGTATGTCACACAATACTGTAAATTGAGACAATGAGTCAGTTTTCTCGCCGACTGGAAATCCAGACACAAGCATCTTATAATGTAATGTAGCCGCAGACAATCACTTTAATTGAGACACTTCATGGATTTCATTTCATTCTCAGCCTCCTTCACATTCATTGACTCAATAAAAAGAGAAGGGAAATGGAGCTACATAAGGCCATTTTACGCTTTTCATTATCATTCTAGTTTCTACCTCGATTCTGCAAGCTTCTCAATTCATAATGGTTTGCAATATTTCAGAAAACACTGAAAGCAATAGTGCAACAATTCCTGCTACCATATTCACAGCAGGCTTGCAAAACTGCGAAATTATACAAGTCGAAAATGGAAATCTCTGGAAAGAAGTCAGCCTTAAAAGTAAACCGGATATAAATGTTGCAGTTACAAACACGAGCAGCAATGCAATCAACGTCTATTTCAACTGTTGCTACTACATTTTTCTCCTCCCATTTCGGCCAAAATATGATGAGTCAACAGGGTATTGCAGAATTGGAGGTTTACGCATCCAAAAGGTTTGTCAGATAAATATATCTCCAATAAAATTTGTTAAAATTTTAAATTAAAAAATAAAATTATCCACTGCAGACGTTTTGCTACTACGTAATGTGGCCACTTCTGATTCTCAATGATGCCACAAAATTCATACGAATTGCAATTATTACAACTTTCAATGCCATGTCAATTAACCAATATTGCAAACTATTTGCCTCCGTTCTCTTCACTTAGAAACAACTCTAGTTTCTGTGGGTGGCCTACACAAAGCAGAATGAAATAAAAGATTACCTAACAGCCGTGAATACGAACTCGCTTCTTTGCAAAGAGCAGAAATCGGGTTGTATAGTTCGAGCAAGGGAATATTTTGGTTGGAAACTAGTACTTTTAATTTTTATCTTTGTTGTATACCTTTTGAACTATCTTCAAATTGGCAGGGCGGTTATTTTCAATTATTCCCATTTTCTCCAGAGAAGTCGATTACATTTGATGTTTGGAAATAGTTCCACTCCCATACCGGCGAATGAATCCACATCTACTCGAAATATTATCAACAGTTCCGTTGAAATTATATTTTGTGTTGTAACCATGCTGGACTATTTTTTCGTGGGAATATTCTTCCTCATTCCCCTTCCATTATGGAAAACAATGCGAAAGCTGGAGCACAAGGCAGCAACAAGTTTCAGTTCTGGTGAATTGGATTATAATTCAATTCACAAAATTTATGATGAAATTAAGCTAATATCCCGTTGTGGAAATGAAGTTTGGGCTTCCCTAACTCTGCTTTGGATTTGCGACTCTTCTACAAACCTCGTGCTCAATTACCATGAGATGGTTAGATCTCAAAGTGTGATAAATGTGGGGCTGCTGTTTGGAAGCCAGGCGTTGATGATTACTGCACTGATTCGTCAGCGGGATTGGGCTCGATTGGTAAAACGGTTTAGAGAAAGAATCATCATTCATTGCTAGGAAAAAAGGGAGCTGATTCTGAATCCAATGAGAAATCAAAAGTGTTGATTTATAGCTTGGAAACGTTTCCTGTTGGAAATTGGCAAAACATGGCTTTACATCTGAACTACAGCTTTTTATATGGGGTAATGCAAAACAGGTTCGAAATGATTCTAAACAAGTTTTTATATTCACTAATGAAATGTGGGCTCCTTTTTTGCAGTTCTGTGTTCCGTTGTTGTAACCTTGTTCGTTGGTGCCCTCCTCCGTTCCATCTTAATTTTGAAAAAAACATATAACAAAGCGATTTAGAAAATGTTCAATTAAGCAAGATAAAATATTTCTCAAATTTATTCGTCACGCTTAAAAAAGGCATGTTACATTCATAATTCACGGCTGTGCATAATTTCCACTCGATTTTACTTTTTACTTGCAGGAGATGATGTTTCACTTAACAACGTGCTTGTGGAATGTTGCGACTATACCATACCAGCAATGTAGTAGTTTGAATAAATCTATAAGTTTATCTCAAGCTTATTGGAAGTTCTCAAGTTTTCTTGTTCATTCATAATATTTTTGTAGATCAATGCCCTTCAAGACTTGCAATTTTTGCTTTGTAGATTGCGAGCATAAAAATACCTCATAATCATCATGTTCATAACAAATTCCACATCACACCACTTTGCTGACATTTGAAAGCGTTTGGAACACTAGTTTTCTTGTTGATACTAGCACAAACGTTCATGAAATTCGTGAAAGGTCAACGAATGTCGGATCATTGAAAAAATAATGATGCTCACATCTTCTTTTTGTTTTTACCACGTCAGCTTGAAAGCAAAGATTTCCGTTTGCGGTCTGGCTCCAAATCAGTTCCGGATACTAAAAGTAAATTGTTTATGAATAAAAATATGCCCATGATGCACGCGCTCATCATAGAAACTTCTGTTGATTGTCTAAAGAGAAAATGAGCATGCCAACATCCCCAATACTCCGGCAGATTGTCAGATTGTGGTGTTGCAGCTAGTTTTGGTAATCTAGTTTTCCAAGTGATTTTAATTGAATATTTACACCATCCTAGAATTCTCATTTCTGCAAGTTATTTCTGTTAACATGTTGCCTATTAAAAACCAATTAAAAAGGATATTGTTCGAGTTTGAAATTCTGCTTTTCGAATTATTGCACTCGCACATGTTAAAGAAATGCTTCAAGGAAACGAATAGAAAAGCTAATGTCGCTTTCGTGAACAGTCTCCCTTTTGTTATTAAAATGTCAGTTTTGAAAGCAAACATTTCCGTTTCGCTCTTGCTTCTTCTTGATTTAATGCAGTTTTGGATACTAGAAATTGAAATGTTTACATATGAAGTGATTCAGTCCGTAAAATGTTCATGTATTGATGATTGAGGAAGAAAATGTGCAGGTCGACGTCTTAAAATCTTTCCAGAAATTCAGAAAGAGATTGGCCAGTGTTACAACCAGCTGTATAGGTTAGCCAAAAAACTTGTTTCATTTTTTATTAGCTAGAATTTTTCTACCGCATTTTAAAATGGGATTTGAAACCATTCTAGAAATTCTGGTTTTGCAATTTGTTTCATTTAATAGATTGCCTTTTAAAAACCAATTAGCAATGACTCCTACAACATCAATAACGAAACAAAATCCCGAAGATTTGCCGGTAAAAGTTCTCGAAATCGAAGATAGTTTGAGGTCAAAAGTAAAGCCAAAGATAACAAACACAAGTAGCAACACAATTAATTTGTTTTTCCAAACTTGTTACTATATCCTTCTTCTCCCATTTCGGCCGGAATATGACGAGAATTCTGGAAAGTGTAAACTTGGTGGCACAAAACTTCAAAAGGTTAATACAACTATATTTCAATTCGTTCCTAAACTAAATTCAAAAGAGTTTAACCTTTATTATATATTTTTAGGTGCTCTGCTGTTGCGTCATGTGGCCGTTGATGGTTATCACTTATGTGACGAAAATCATCCGAACTGTAATTCTAACAGAATGGGAGAAAGTAACAATTTGCTACTATTTCAAAATATTGACATCATTAATGTACTCCTACAAGCAGCTCATGATTCTGTGGACGGCTTTGAAAAATCGGACTCAAATTGAAAATTACTTGACAGCCGTTCGAACTCAGTCTCTTCTAATTAAATACTCTGAAGTTTCCGACAAATCCGGTGTTCTTACTAAAATATGGAAGTATTTTGGGTGGAAGTTTCTGTTTCTTGTTTCGTTTCTCGGAGTCTACCTCCTCAACTATTTCAAGTGGGAATTGTTGCTGTCTTGGATTACCCCAGATTTCTTTCCAAGAGCCGGATCAAAGTGCTGTTTGGTGCATCTTTTAACGGAACTGATTATCAGCAGGTTGGAGAGAAAATAAGTGTTGGTGCGGAAGGTATTTTTTGCGTAGTTACCCTGTTGAATCATTTCCTTGTGGGAATTTTCTTTCTGATTCCGATTCCCTTGTTGATGGCAATGTGGAATTTGGAGAAGGAAGCAAAAAATGTCCAACCAGATTTTATATCGCTGTTGGAAAAATATAAGGAGGTCACACAACTTTCTCGATGCGGAAATGAGGTTTGGGGTGCCTTAACGTTCCTGTGGATTTATGACTACTCGCTCAATCTAGTCCTGAATATTCATTCAACGATTGCATCTGGAAAAGTTGTTGATTTCGGACTCCTGTTTGGGAGTTATGTGTTGCTAATTACATCACTCATAATGGCAGCGGAGGCAGGGCGAGTTGGGGAACGATTACGAGATCAACTCATCTTCAATTTTAGGAGAAGAAACGTCGTGAACCCGAATTCTAGTAATGATGAAGCTTTCCACCTGTTAATATATGAGTTGGAAGCTTTCCCAGTGGGAATTGGAATTGTTGGGTTGTACCGACTTGATTACTTCTTTTTATATAAGGTAACAGTAGTTAATTAATTTTTCCAAGATTTGAGGCATATTATCTGATGCAATATATTTCTTGAAATTCTAGCTGTTCTTCTCCGTGTTTGTGACCATGTTCATGGAAGCTGCATCGGAATCAAGGACGTGAAAACTTAATCAGAATTGAAGGAACATAGATGTGTGGGTGATCATTAGCAAACAAATTTGCTTAAGTAAAATTAGCAACGAAGGAAGAGAACTTCTGAGAAATGTAAACCATACCATGAAAAACTTGAGTGACGAACTTCAAAACCACTTCTAACACGAAGAATGCACCCTGGCGAGTTCACAGATCCTGAGCTAAAATTTGTGTTTCACTTTTGCCTGAGCTGTACTGCTTATATTTACATCCTGTCAAGTTCCTGTCTTGGAACATGCAGAAAATTGAAAGAGAAATGTCAGTTTTGGTGCATGGTAAATGCCACACTAATTTGTTATAACTTTTACGTATAATAACGTTAATGAAAGTTTGCGATATTTGTTTAGACTGTTTTTAATGTTCTACCCAGCTACAACATGATTTTGTAAACCAAGAATAAACGTTTTAAAGTCATGCCGTAATGCATCCACTGAATAATGTAATGTTCATGCATCCCAGTAGCATAAATAAAAGTAGTTAACACTTCATTGGAAATATGCATCCCAGCTACTAATGTCAAGAATGTTCGAAAAGCTTATAATACCAAAAAACATGCATAAAAATCATGATGACAATGTGAAAGATAAACTAGACCTGCAATGAATGGAGTTTGTAATGCATGCCAATGCCAAACATACCATAAATATAAATGCACAAAGCACACAAATCCATATAACATGTAGAGTAAGCCATGAAATCCCGAAACACCAAAATCATGAGACACATGCACTTCTACCCAGTGCTTACTCGCCACAATTCCTGCTTTTTGTAAAGAACTTGTGTTCTGTCTTTTTTTTTCACTCCGATGCCGCACTCACTCACGGTGATATAAATTTACGGTGTGAGCTATACCAGCTCTCAAATACGTAGGCATTTTCATAAGTCTTGCATCAAATTTGACAACGCTTTACTCCAAAACGGCTTAATCAATTTCAATGATTTGCGTATCGACTGAAAGATAAAAATTGTGGCTGTTGAACGATTGGTCATTCACACTATAAATCATTTGCTGTGCAGAGGTAGAGCTCGTAAGGCACACGATCATTTTTGCGCTAAGCAAGAAATTCGTGCACAGGTAAATCTGCATTAATTGAATTGTGTTTCTGCCTCTATAAATAGAAATGACCTCAAAGAAAAGATGTTGTAGATCTATTTTCAGACCAGTCTACTATTAGTAGGTGGTGTCGGCAATTTCTAATTTGTGACCAATCACCAGAAAATAGCACAATACCTATAAACCATATGAAAATTATGCTTTTTTAATATTTTGATGCTAGTTTTCTTGGGCAAGATAAGAGTTTTGTTGATGGTGTTTATTCTACAAGGACACTACATAAACCGGGCAAGAATATGCTGAAAACATAGATAACCTAAAAGCAAGCTACATTAAGAAACTTAGCCATGACTAATGGGGTGGCAGAGTTTTCTCGTTTTTTGACAAAGTGCTTATTAGCACTTCGATGAGTGCCAAGAAAAAGCTAAAAGACTTACGCCATATTTGACTACACCATCTTTCTTGCAGCCCTGCCCTTAACCAATCTGGCTATCATTTTTTTTGAAAATTATATATAAATTAAGATATGACACGACTATGAGAAAGTAATAGTTAGATTAACATGTGAAAAGTAAAATTTCACAATTTGTAATTCGGGACCCAGCATTTTCCTATACAATCATTTCGGCTCTTGAAACTATGTGGATATTGTGCGCAAGAGTCAACCAATATTATACAGAAAAATCATATAAATATGTCGAGTAGTTTTAAAATTAGAGCACAATAAAGTTGATGTAAGACTTATGAAAATCCCTTCGTAGAATGTTGATATGCTTCATGTTTCACCGTGAAATAAATATGCATATGCCTACTCGCCCATGTCAACTTCGTTGGGTTGATGATGATACACATGTGAAACGTCAGCTCACTACTGAAACATACATAAGAACCTGCAAGCTGATGCAGAAAGCATTGGAGGTTGGAAGAGTTTGACTTTTGTTTTGATTTTGATCAAGCAGTCACCAGTTGTGATGAGTTACACTCTCCCAATAACTAACGAAGAATATTTTTTAAAAGGTAATTGTTCATTTATCACTGTTAAATTCTTCTTAAATAAAATAGTTTCATGTATAATTATTTTATTGTTACAGGAATTTTGAAAACATGCTGGTCAGCTGCATATTTTGCTTGAAAGTCTGCCAAGACATGGCAGGTCTTGAGCAACATCTCCGTGTCCACACCAACGAGCGACCTTTCACATGTCGGACTTGTGGTGCTGACTTTCCTGCTCAAGGAACGCTGACTGTTCATCAAAAAGTTCACAATGATGATAAAAACTTTCGTTGCAAGACTTGCAAGAAAACATTTCGCTTCCTCTCCAATTTAACAGCCCACATCCGAGCCGTTCACGAGAAACTGAGACCTCACTCTTGTGAGTTCTGCCCAAAAACATTCTTTCAAATGAAAGAACTTGACGCTCACATCAGAACTCATTTAAACGAGCAAATTTACAAGTGTGACAGATGTAATAAAAGATTCAAAGAATTACGAAATTTGAAGGGTCATATCCAAAATGTCCACAACAACATAAAAAATTACGAGTGTTCCAAGTGCCCTAAAAAGTTTGCGGAAAAGGCGAGGATGAAAGACCACTTTATGAGGCGACATGGAAAAATGGAAGATCGACCTTTTCCCTGCTCAAAGTGCGAAAAACGGTTCTGTTCCAAAAGAGATTTGAGAGTTCACATGAAAGGTCACAACTTGAAGTCGAAATTCCTTTGCACACATTGTCAACAATCTTTTCCATCATGTCAGGCTCTTCTTGCTCATACAAAAGCTGTACATCAAGAAGAATCGCCATATTTTTGTGTTTTATGTGAAACCAAGAAGTACTTTCCGAAGTTGAGCTCTTTGGAACTTCACATCAGTCGTCACTTGAATGAGAGACCACATTGGTGTTCAAAACCAAAATGTAGTGCTGCGTTTAAATCTGCCAATAATCTGAGACAACATGTTCGAGTTAAGCATACGAAAGAACGACCGTATTCATGTGAAATTTGTGAGAAGACATTTCCCTTCTTGGAGGATAGAAATAGGCACATTAGAATGCATTTGAATGAGAAACATTATCAATGCAAGCTTTGTGACAAGAGCTATTTCATCGGTTCCAGTTTAAATGATCATGTGAGGAAAGTACATAATAAGCCAGAACGCAAAAGTAAAAAGCAGAAAACTTGAATAAAATATATTAATGTAAAAAAACGTTTGATGTTATAAACTTTTACTTCCAATATTTACACGGGCTGAATTTGTAATGTAATATCATAATAATAAAGTAATTTAAATGTATTTATAAATTATGGAGTGCAATACCGGAAAATTCAGCCTACATAATTCTCAGGTGGCAAGCTATATGTAATCAGTACTCGCATACGACATGTACACCTCGGCCTACCTAAAATAGACGTGAAATTACTTTTTGATAACTATATACATGCTTTGCTTCTTTGCTATGCAGTGGACTTGCGTAGTCTTGCCATGATCATGAACTTTCAATGATAAGCACACTTACAATAGCACGTGGCATACACTAAAATAATAATATTGCCTTGAGTTCTGGCCTTGAACTTCACCTTCATGAACCTTCAGATGAATACAAGTGTACACCAAGCAGATATTCAGGAATGGCATATTTGCAATTATTTCAGTCTGATATGAGAACAGGTTTTTCAGCAATCACCATCGTCAACCACACTTACCATCCCTGTCTATTATGTAAGACGTCATCACATAAAAGCTATTCTCATTCATGATCATCGAGTTGGCGAGTAAACTTGGTGGTTATTTTCCTCTGAACGAGCTTCAGCTCAGCTGAAAAAGATTGTTCGTCTTTCTTTTGTGTACTAGGTATTCACAAAAAATGGAATTTTATTTGACATTTTTTGAATGTTTGTTAGCGACAATTGCAATATTGGTGGTAGTCATATATTACAAGAAAAACTCGACGGATTCACGCTACCCTCCAGGTAACGCCAAATTTATATTGTGAATTTACTTATAGTTATTGTTTAACATTAAAATTGCTTGCATTAAACCAGGACCAAAGTCAGTACCATTGCTTGGAAACGTTCTTCAGATAGGAAGTGATCCCCTACGAGTTTTCCAGAAATGGGCTGATGAATATGGCCCTATTTACAGTATCAGGATGGGAACTCAAAAGTATGATATATTAAAATTATTTTTCAACACGCAATTGAACACCTAAATACAAATATAATTTCTGTTTTTAAGCACCATCATTTTAAGTGACCCCAAATTGGTAAAGGAACTCTTCTCACATACCAATTCCACGGGAAGACCAGCAAACCCTATAACTCACTACATCGGGGGTGGAAATGGTGTTGCCACTCGCAAGGCACACAATGGGAATCTCAACGTCGCTTTGTGTTAAGAGCTCTGCGAGATTTTGGAGTGTTCAAGAGCTCAATTGAAGAATTGCTTGTAGAGGAATCGACCTGTTTGATTAACTGTTTCAAAAAGACAAGTGGACAACCAATTTCTTCAAAAAAATTGTTCAACGGCCCAGTTGTAAATTCTCTTTGGAAAATTATCACAGGAGAAAGAAACGATTGGGATTCACCAGCTGGATTGAAAATCATTCAATATTCAAATGCTGTATTTGAGTACGTGTTTAGCACGGTTCAATACTACAGTTTAAAATGAAAAATTTTACACGTGCTTTGTTTGTAGAAGTATCAATATAACTGTTCGCTCTGGTCTGTTCTTTGCCCCGTTCCTGAGGTTCATTGCGCCCGGATATTTTGGATGGACGAATTTTGTGAATGCTTGTGACAAATTTAACAGTTTGATTGACTCAGCTATTAAAACCCATGCAGAAAAACTGGACACAAACAATCATCAGTAAGATACGTTAAAATTTTGTTTACAAATTTCTTTGTGATGTTTTAGGAATAACATTCGGGTTATTAATGATTCAGTGATTTTATTGACCACTACCTTGTTGAAATGAGGAAGTGCAAGGATCCAAATTCATCTTTTTACCAACGTAATGGAGGTGACAAAAATCACAGAAAGCTTGTTTAGTTAAAACAAAATTTGAAAAAGCTCATTTAATTTTTTGCTGGCTATTTAGAGGAAAATCTAGAAGCTGTTATTGGCGACCTCTTCGCTGCTGGTTCAGAAACAAAGTACGAGCAAATTAACATAGTCAATGATACACATAACTTACTATCTATTGTAATTAATTACGTGATTCAACTCTTTATAGTTCCGGCACACTTTCATTTGCTCTTTTATACCTCATTCAAAACCGGGATGCACAAATAAAAGCACAACGGGAAATCGATCAAAGGATTGGGTCATCACGACCTATATCGCCTTCTGATAAAACATTGTAAGAAAACCTTGAGATGAAACATTTGTAAACGAAAAACTTGATTGCGGAATAATTTGTTTTACAATTTTAGATTGCCATACACAGAAGCGATACTTCTTGAAACATTGCGGCTTTCCAGCGTTACCCCTTTGGGAGCTCCCCATCGAATGATTGCAGACACAATGGTTTATGATTATTTTTTACCAAAGGATACAACCATTATTGCTAATTTGTATGGAATTCATCACGATCCAAAAATTTGGGGAGAGGATGTGAATGAATTTAGACCGGAAAGGTTTCTCAGTGAAGATGAAACGCGTGTGATTCGACACGATGCCCTTATGCCCTTTAGTGCCGGAAAACGTCAGTGTCTTGGAGAAGTTTTGGCAAAAGACACAATTTTCCTCTTTATTGCAGGTATTCTCCAAAATTTTAAAATTGAAGCTGACCCAGACACTCCAATTTTGAATAGTGAAACTCCGTCTGGGCTTCTTGTTGAACCTCAGTCGTTTAAATTTGTTTTAAAAATGAGAAACGGTGAGAAATTATAAAATTATGAAATTCAGAATTACTGGTGAATTTCTTAATCTTTCAATTAAAGCAGTGGAGTAAGTTTTAAAAGACCTCATTTATTTTATTCTAAATTGTAAGTTGGGTTTCTAAGAAAAGGATAACTGTTATTTTTATGGGTTTTGCAACACTATAAATTATATATTGTGGTGTGTATATTGCATTGTGCATTCCAGCTCTGTTCTTATTATCAAATTTTGATTAAAGACGCTTTAATAAGCTGTTAAAATACTGTAGACAAAGAGTACATTTGGCTACAGTCAAATGATATTGAATAGTAGTAATCTGCTTTTCCCCGTGATAACATACATATATAAAAACTGATGAGGTTGCGAGGTACTCACATTCTATAGAATCTGTGTAAAGTTCATGAAAAAGCTGTGTGTTGCTGTACCAGGTTGGTTAAAGTTCGATATGAATTTGACTAGTATGAAGTCAGTTTGAGGATATTCATCTAATTATTTTCCCAGTTAGTATTGAGAGAGAAAACATTGTTGTTGAAATCCACGCAAATGACGATGATAATAAAAAGTTCAATTTGATTATTACGTTAAACTAATATAAAAATATTTTGGGCCAAAAATAGCCTTTGTAAAACCAGGGAGTTTCAGATCAGCATTCAACTAAATTTTTAATAAAGGAAAATACCCCAATATAATAAGTTAAACATCACTAAACAACCCTACACTTCCGTTTTAAAATAATTAGTTTCAAAATCAAACACCAAAATTTCAGATTGAGTGTCAGTGATACCGTCCAGCTCATAAGTGTCCTCATAATTGTATCCAGTTGATTTCGTCTTCGGGCAAAGTTTAAGACCACGGCACATTCCATAAGACTCGTGAACGCTGCAAACCAGTGATTATAATATTGCAATACCACCTGAACATTTTAAAAACTAAAAGAGAGTTGTTGTAACTGCGGGTAATTTTATGTAATAAATATCTTAAAATTACAATATTCTCTGGTCACATTTTGTTGCATTGATGCAAAGCTCAAGAATCAACAATATGTACAGAAAAGATGTTTGTTATAAAAACTTTCAAAGAAAGTGTTTGTTTGTATTCAATACTGTTTTTTTCAAATTCAGCATTTTTTTGTCTGAGCGACATTTTTTAATTCATTAAAGCTCCTTCTATTCTACTTCTTGTAACTTCAAGAACATTTCCCCCGGAATCATTGATGTTGTTTTTATCAATTTGACAGTATGCTTTGTTTCTCTGTTATGCTTGGATTTATATTTCTCCAAAAAGGAAAGAACCACTATTATCGAAGCGGTATATGTATCCAGTACCTACCTAAGTGATACTTTAAATATATTATTTTTGCTTTGATTTTTTCTTTTCAATCCTCATATCGTTAATCGTGTTTTTGTCTTGACGCTTTTTGTTCTATATGATTTTAGCTTATCTGGATATTGTTATATTTCTTTTTTTTTTACTTTGAAATACTTTGCATCTTTTTTTTTTTTTTTTTTTTTATTATATATTATTTGGTTACTTGTCTTCTTGAATATTTTTTTTTTTATTTCATTTATTATTTTTTTTTTTTTTGTTTTTATTTTTTTTTCTTTTGTCATTTTATTGATTGTTTTATTTATTTTTTTTTTTTTTTTTTTTTTTTTTTTTTTTTGTGAGGACTAAATATTAGCTTTCAGCAATTCCCTGTTTACCAATTTTTTCATCATCAACATCATCCCTATCCCCACCAAATCTATTCAAGCCGTTATTTATTCATGAAGCATCCAAAGAGGGTAGTCAAAGCAGAAGCTACAGTTTGTCTACGTATTGAAAAAGTTAGCAAAATAAAACATTTAAATTGAACTGAATTATGAGAAATAAATGTGAATGTCAGTCACTCATGTCGACCAAAACGTAACGTATGATCTTCAGGTATGTATTGGTATGGGTTGAGTTGAAAATATATTTAGTACATCTTACACACATTTCATAAGGATTTGGTTTGGCTTGGCGTGTCATTGGCTTTTGGATTAGAAATTTTGTTACCCACTCTGTTTGTTGCTACTGAAAAATAAAAGCGTAGAAAACACTTGCTTCACAACACACAAACATCATGAGTAGAACGGAATGAATTTATATAATAGCATTATATTGAGCATATTGAACCCTAACAAACTTGCACGTGTAAAGTCACCTTACTTTTATTTTATGAGAATATTCATGCATCAATTATATTTGTAACCTTGAAAGTGAAGAGATATCAAATATTATACAAGCATGCAATAATATAGTCGTATTAAAAGCCGGTTTTTGCATGTGAATATGCACGTAAGTTCATCGAGTCTGTCTGTGGTAAACAAACAACAAACTTTTGAGTTCTTACGTAATATCTTAACAACGCAGTAGGATAATTCAGTGTGGCTGTCTACTTGCCACAAGATAAAATATCATCGCTTTGAAAAACAAGTTTCATTTTTATCATCCCAAATATGTTTTCAGCTGCAACCATGATAATCATTCAATGTCAGTCGTTTGCTAGAGTCGGTCAGCATTTATTACACGAGTGTTTTTAGACAATTGTTTCTGTGGCGTGAAATTGTAAATCCGGAATATGGATTTATTTTTGTCAATATCTGAAACTGCACTGATTGCAGTCTTGTTGCTTATAGGATTCTTGTTTTTCCGAAAAAACAAAAAGGATCCACGCTATCCTCCAGGTTCGTATAATTTTATCATTTCCAATCATACTTTTTATAATTTATGCTAAATTTGTTTTAAAATTCAATTAGGTCCCCGATCTATACCACTTTTGGGTAACGTTCTTCAACTTCGAAAGGATCCTCTTCAAGTTTTCCAAAAATGGGCTGTGGAGTACGGTCCCATTTTTAGCATCAGGATTGGAACTCAGGAGTAATTTGTTTAAACACAAGTCCTAAATATCATATTTAAACCTCATACACTCCTCTATTTTTATAGCACCATCGTTGTAAACGATCCTAAACTAGTAAAGGAATTGTTTTCTGATATGAATTCCATCGGAAGACCCTTCAACCCAGTTACGTACTACGTTGGGAAAGGAAACGGGATTATAACTGCTCACGGTCAAGTTTGGGAAGCTCAGCGCACATTTACACTCAGAAAATTACGAGATTTTGGTTTACTCAAAAGTTCGAATGAGCAGTTTCTCCAACAAGAATCCGACTCATTGATTAAGTTTTTTGAACGTCGAGTTGGGAAGCCAATCTCGGGAATAAAATTGTTCAATGGACCAGTTATCAATGGGCTCTGGAGAATAGTTTCTGGAGAAAGTTGTGATTGGGATTCTGAGGTTAAACCGGAAATAGTAGAAAGGACAGAATGTATACTAGAGTAAGTGCACACGGGTTACCAATCACAACCAACTTCTCAATTTCCCTTAGTTGAAAATAATTTTAATTTGTTGCATTGCACCAAACTATTTTGGTTAGACAGAATGGAAAAATGCTATAGACAGACTTTTTGAATTGGCTGGAAAAACCGTTGAGAAGCACTCTAAGCAGCTGGATGCAAATAATCCTCAGTAAGCAAGCGAGTGATTTAAATCATAACGTTTAGAAACTGGTTGAGAATTATTTATGTTTTTAGGGATTTTATTGATCACTACCTTGTGAAAATTCGAGAAACTACAGATCCACAGTCAACTTTTTATAAGGAAAAAGGAGGTAATTTTTGTGGTTGTAGCTTTTTAAAATTTTATTGTCAAAATTATTTGAAACTAGTTATTGGCGGTTTAAATGCGTGTGTGTTTTTGAGGACTCAGTGATAAATTTGGAGACCATTGTTGGTGACGTAATTGCTGCCGGGTCAGAAACAAGTTCGCTTACTCTTTCCTTTGCCATTTTGTATCTACTTTTGCATAAGGAAGTACAACGAAGTGCTCAAATGGAATTAGATCGTGTCGTTGGCTCATCGCGTCAAGTCACCTTGAGTGATAAAGCATTGTAAGAAGAAAGTGAATATTGTTTGATAGCTAATTTAATAGTTAATTTTAAATGCTAACTAATCTTTTTACAATCCTTTAGACTACCATATATTGAGGCTATTATTCTGGAAACTTTGAGACTTTCTAGTATTGGCCCATTGGGACATCCAATAGAATGTTAAAGGATACAATTTTTCACGGCTATCTTTTACCAAAGGATGTTACAGTTTTAGCTGGCTTGTACACAATTCATCATGATTCAAAAATCTGGGGAGAAATGTGAACGAGTTTCGACCGGAGAGATTTTTAATGACGATAAACTCAAGTTTACATCATGAAGCTCTTCTGCCATTTAGTGCAGGCCGACGAGTATGTCTCGGTGAAGGATTAGCAAGGATACTCTGTTCTATTCATTGCAAGCATTTGCACAGGTTTAACATTGAGCTTGATCCAGAGCATCCAGTTACGAAAATTGAAACGTTGTCTGGTTTAACTGTACCAAAGCCTTTCACGTTTTGTTTAAGTTTAAGAAATTAAGGATTACTATGAATTGAATAAATATTCTTCCAAAACTGGCTCTGACAAATTTGTATTAATGTAATATTTATTCGATGACCATTATCTGGTAAAGATGGAAGAAGCTTAAAATCCAAATTCAATATTTTATAACGAGTGCGTAGGCATTAAAGCGGATAATTATCAGACAGACGTGTATGCAATTTTGCTGTTTACATTTAAAAAATGCGCTGTCAGTAGAGAAAAACTTGCAATCAGTGATAACTATCATTACATTAGTTTTTACCGGACATCATATTAGCAAATTAACATAACACTAAGCTTATTTATGTAAAATATTATGAGAATTTTAATGCGACTACCTGAAAAACTTACAAAAGTGGTAATTTTCTGTAATTTTCATAAAGTTTCTTTGAAATTCTCACACAGAAGTGGACCATCAAACCGATCGACACAGAAGTTCATCATTATCAAACACATAATTACCAAAATTATTGTGTAAAAATAGCGTTTAAATCTAAATCGATCAGAAACATCTGAATAAATTTTTCGTAGATATTGAAGGTTTTTACATATCTGCCTATGCAAATGTTTTTTGAAGTTCCATGAATTCTTCAAGAACAAGAAATTGCCCATATCACGAACGTATCACAGTGCCCCAGCAGATAACCGTATACAACATGAATAACTCACACTGGTCTCTATTATTGTCATAATCATTCCATCTGAAACGCACATTTCAGGACTATTTCTTGTAAATGTTCAAACTTATCATTTTTATAGCTTGATTTAAAGTTGTCTCTTTTCAAAGCTCTATATCGAACGTAGTTCATGTAAGTTATAATTTGTCTTTATAGATTGATAATTAATGAATTATTCTGTTAGAGTTTTAGAAAAACATTTGCAGCATGTTCAAATAGTCACACCATGGCTTCATAAAACGAAAACCGAACTTGAGCTGTCAAAAATTTGAAAATATTTTTCCGTCGAAAATTACACGCAACTGTGAATACCTTTTAATGTATTTCAAGCCTTTAATTTACTCATGTATGCATGTCCGATAAATTGAGGTTGAGCTAAAGGCTTAAAACATTGTCAGTTGAGTGACAGCTAGGAGTTTTAGAAAAACAAAATGAAAACAGGATGCCAACATTCAAAAGTAGAGCAAACTATTCTTTTGGCGCCACATAGAAATATCCCTTCTAGTTTCAGCGGGTATAGTTAGCAGTTCTGCAAAATTTGAGACAGCAATTTCCGGCCAACGCCCGCTTCCGTCTGGAATATCTATTTTTGATTTTCTCTTCACACTTCAAGCGACATCTCATACAGTTGGTGTGCTTTCCCAGCTATTATTAAACGTTGACATTTTAGGTATCCAGTTCGTTTTTAAATTTAAACTAGAGTTCATCAAGTGTTTAAGGTATCCCGTCAATTTAGTTTAAAACTTGCAGACTCATGACTGCTATTGCAAACCACGCGACTTGGTCGCAAACACAAAAGCTTTTGGTAAACCATTTTCATAACTCAACCATTGAATTTATATGGTATGAGCATAATTCAGCTGCAAATTCAATACTTTCTAAGTGCATCATTTTACAATGTCTTTTACTTCAATTCAATTCGCTCATACTTGAAAACAACCTCACCAAATCAACTGGTTATTACGATTACCCAAATTGGATTCGGGATCAAACTTACAAACCCATGATCCGTATTAACACTAGAATTCTAAGAAATGCAAGATTTTCTACTCCCGAGCTACTAATGGTTTTTGGTTCCATTTTTCCCTTCAAAAAAATTCAAAAAATACATGGACTTCAAACAGTCCTGGATCAGTTTGAGATTCACAAAGAGAATGTCCGTGTTCCAACAGCAATTCTGACACAAACGAATTTTCTGGACTTTTCACAACTAAATGGCACAAGCAGTCAAGTCACGGAAGTTTACAGTACAACGTTGATTCTTTTCGTTGATCCCACACAAAATTTCGTGGCTGTTGGTTGTTTTTCTTGTAAAAATGGTATACATTATTACTGGGATGCCAATAGGTTTGTGAGTTCCTACGATGTTTCATTAAAACAGCTACAAAAAATGGATAGTTTTTCCTTAAAACAAATAAAACAATTTTGGGCAAGGCTGCATTCACAAATAAAACTTCATTCTACGACTCCTCCACAAAAACTAAATGCTTACTATGACTGCACCTTTTTTAAAGATTTCCATGAGAGTGAGAGGTGTGTAATATTTCAAAAGTATTTTCAGCACACAAATTGTTCAAATATTGCTGACTGTCTGTTAATTCACTACTATATTCTTGAATTAAACTTACTAAAAACTTCTGAGTTCGACTACAAAATGTGGCAGATTTTTCCACACGGCCAAATGCAGAAAGGCTACTATGTCCAGCTCTTTTTTCCAAAGGAGAATATTTTCCAAGTGAATCTTGCTGCCTTTTTATATCCGTTTAGTTGGGATATTTGGCTTTGTATTTTGTTTCTGATGGCAATAATATCAATCTGGTTGATTTGGGGACAGAAAAAGAATTTAATTGGAGTTGCATTTTGGAAATTTTCAGTTTTATTCGAACAGGATGAGAATAAGTTGCGAAACCAAATGTTTTCCGTAAAAATTGTTACTTTATCTTGGATCTTTTTTGCACTGTTTTTGCGTCAATTTTACAACTCTTCACTGCATTCCTTTATGACAGCAGAACTTGAGGTGGACAATTATCCTACCAACATGGATCGACTTTTACAACGAAAGGATTTCGGAATTTTAGCACCAATTGCTTTCAGATATGAGTTTTATATTTTATTTGAAAGCATAAAAGGTGGTATTGAACACTTAAAGTTATCTAAGAAGACAGAAGCGTTTTATTTAAATATTTTGCTCAAATCTTCATATGTTGATGATTCGAGTTTTAAAGCATCTCTAAACAAAATAGCGATGGGACATTCAGAACCAGTAGAGACATTTGTAAGGCAACAAAAAGATGCGGATTTAGATACTTTTCTAAATACAATGTAACTACGATAGTACAACCTTCTCTTCTAAGTTTGCTGCCACGCGAGAAGAAAACGGTGAAAGTATAAGTGAAAAGGGAACTTTGTTCTTTGGTCCTACTTCGTTAAAGCACGTTGTTCCAAAGCAGAAATCGTTTCATAGAAACATTTTGGTCTGGTCCCAAAAATATCCTAGTTTTGCAACATTCCGTTTTGAAAACTTCTTAAGAGTCTTTGTTCAGTCTGGTATTTACAATAGGGAGTTAGTTAGCTACCATAAAGAGAAAGAGTTGAGAGACTGGAAGTTTATGAATAAAAATTCGATATTGGGTTTAAGCAACGGAAGTTTGTTTAGCAGGGTGTTTCTGGCTGATTTAAAGGAAAATCAACTGGGGAAACCTGAACCAACCAAGTTAGCAGCATTTGTGGGAACATTTGTTTTAGCTGGAATTATTATTGGGGTGGCCATCGTTACTCTAGTTCTGGAAATATTAGTTAGTTTCGTAGCAGAAAAGAAAGATGTTGCTGTGGTTTGCATTGCGAAGGAGAATGCAAAGCTTAAAAATTATAGTGAGTCGAGAATTGCTGCTGGATTGAACATACCATGTGAAGCAACAGATAATGAATATTTTAAAATTATACGACCTGGACATAATTATGAAGAAAAATAACTCAAAACTTAACGTTTTAAATTAATGAATTTGTTTTTGGATTCACATTTATTTACTGCTTGTAAATCTATGTAGATACAAGACTATGAATATCGAAGAACGTTTGAATAATTTAATCAACATGAAATAATATAAATCAATAAATTTTAAATGATGTACAGATATATTAATGCATCAAAATACAAAGAAATGTAAAAGAATTAATTACAATAGTTGTACCTTTTAAAAGTTAACTTCAAATTTGATTGAACAGATTATTGGATTTCTAGTTAACAGTACTATCCACTTATTTGCAATTAAATAAAAAGCAATTACATAAGCAATTATTTATCTTCTTATTAAAGTATAAGAAATGATCAGCCCCAGACATATGTCTTATTCTTAAAGCACACACAAATAACGAAGTGCTTAACCTTTTTCCAACCAGAATATAAAAATTTCCTCACACAATATTATATGACAGAGCAATGTGCCACGTTTAAAAACCGTTGTGTATATTTTCCACATGAATACAACCAAAGCTCACAAACAAGAGCAGTGTGTGGCATGTAGAATACAACCATAATATTGTCTTGAGAAAAAGCTTTGAACCATTGGTTGGCTTTTGTGCACTCTCAACTTTTCCATTCCACGTAGAAACACGTCTCTCCCAACCCTTCCACAAATCAACCAGTCCCGATTGCAGCAAAGAATGCATTCGTATCACAAACTGGCTGGGAGGCCAGGGAATGTTTAAGAACATCCAAGAATCATACATGCTCCCATATGGAGTCTTGCTGATGGAAATTTGTTCATGTGGAATTCCAAACCTTCTCAACCTGTATTCCATATTCTCAACTCTGTCTTGCGTGGGATGTAAAGGTCATCTTGACAACGGGAAAGTTTCTTAAAATAGTATTGTTTTTTCAACATGAAACCTACTTCCCTACTTAAAGGTACCTTAACATTATTAAGCAGCAATTTGTTGATTTCTGTTAAACGTTTGAATGGATTTTTATTGGCAAATATTTCCCCGTAAAATGTTTCCGTTGCTTCCCAAGTAATGTCATTTTGTTCAACTGTTATTCCGTATTTTATCTTTATCAAATCCATTGCATTAGCAAACTGGACTAGTTTATTTTCAATAATGGGAGGAGAATGAATGGTAAAGTTCTCATTTGAAAGTTGATCAAAGCTCACCAATCTTTGAGAATTAAGTGGAGCTGTTAGCTGATTGATGTTGTCGCCTTGATAAAAGAACCCTAGAATGATTCCAGACAACAGCCAGGCGCCACCTAGCCATCTGAATTTGTCCACCGCTTTGGTCGTCTGTGACAAAAGGATATTGAGTACAAATGCCGAATAGAACCATCCTTTGTTCCCAATTTTACCACAACAAATGGCACAGAAACCGCTAATTTGCAAAGAAAGCCAGTAGTATCCAGGTAGCTACTCAAATGCTGATACGTAGCCTAACAACGATTAAATTCAGGCTTAAAGTGGTGCCCGTCTAAGTTATGAAATGTGTATGTCGTGTATTTTAGATGTAAAGCTCATAGTTCCGTAGGATTTGGAGCTGATTGAATTCTCGACCTCCATGAAAATTTGTAGCATCCTAGTTTTTTCTAATTCTTGGCGTCTTATCGTGCAATTGTAACAAAGAATTTGAAGCAAATTTAAATCCACATCTCCATTTTTCGTATTTTTCCAGTGTGTCAAATACCGTTGTCCAGGTGATAATGGTCTCCAGTTTTTGTTGTTCTTAGAAGAATAAAATAAAACAACATCACATTTTTGTTGAAAACTTTCCAAGCTGACCGGGAAAGTTGCGATTTGTGGCACAGCAATCCAGTGATGACGCAATGTTTCAGTCTCGGTGGAAATGCAATATAACAAACGCTTTTTTGTTTTCATCCCGCAAATAATTTCGATAAGGTTTAAAATCTTTTTGTAATTTGGACAAATGGGAACTAGTATGCTGCCGACGGAATACGTTTGGTTGGTGTAGTGAAGGTTTAAGCGAAATTGAGTTGCAATTGCACCATTATCAAATCCAGAATTTTGGAATCTCCACAAAAGATCCAGAAATGTACCCAGTATTGAATGCTGTTGCTCATCTGAATTCTCTGTTATGTTAATATTTGGAATTTCAACATGAATGAAGTATGCAGCAGCCATATAGCTTTCGAGGGCTTTAGACGAAATTCGATAGTCAAAAGCTAGATCAAAAACTGATTTTGGATACAGTTTTTGAACCTTTTTTGTCGATACTGGGTACCCTATTTGCTGTTGCCAACTGTACATGTGCTTGGAGGTGGCGGAATATTTACAAGTGCGTAGCAGCTCTTCTTGTGAGGCGGTGGAGCTCGGAATACAAAGCCTTGGCTCTCTATTAACTGTATTTTATCATTCCCGCATTTAATTGAATGCCCAGAGTTATTATGCTTTTTATAGGTGAAGGCCGACACCACTATGGGAAAATTTATAGCTGCAATATCAAATCGATGGGCAAAAGAATTTTCCTGTGAAGAAATTGCAAGAAATTTTAACTTTATGGATCAGCCTAAAAATTGTGTAAATAAGTTTATTTTGGCTTTTACCTGCATTGTAATCAAATTAAAGATTAGATTCAATGTACAGTTCTCCAACACATCAAGTCTATTTTCAAAATGTATTAGTGGAACTTGTTTCGAAAGACCAGCAGCAACATTAAACATTGCTAAGGAAACTAATAATCTTTGTCTTAACATTTTTAGAAGTAAAATCTCTCATAAATTCTACGACTTATTTTACCAGCTTAATAAACACTTAAGGCCGTGCTGCTAAACTGAGCTTAGGAGGACCAATCCATTTGTCACGTTATTAAAATTTCAATTTTCTTAGGGAAATTAACAGATGCAAAGATAAAAAGGCAATTGATTTTTAAAGTAGCTTCGAAGATAAATTAAAAACAGCTACGAGTTAGCAATAGTGAGGTAAGAAGAAATTAATTATTGTAGCCCAACATTTTTAACGCCAACAATAAAACCTGTCTTGAAACTAGATTGATAATGGTTGTTTAACCAGAACTACATGCAAAGGAATTTGGTGGACAGACCTGATGATCAAGCAGTTCAAACCAGACTGTATCAAGGTTAACCATAGTTTTAACAAGTTTGCAAGGGCAAATTTTTGACTTGTTGAAGTAGATATACGCAGCATTTCTTTTTAATACGTCGTAATAATACTCCAGCACGATACCTTTTTCCTCTTACTTAAATTAAGTAATGGTGCTGACGTCAATCGATACAATATAATGAGATGGCCTAAGACGCTATCACGCATGCTATTCCATATATATTTTGTAAAGAATTAAGTCCAGAAGGCGGCACCCGAATCAAAATATCGATTGCTGGTTTACTTTCTCAGCAGGAAAGACAGGTTTTGAATTTGTATTCATGGTTGATTTAAGTGGAACAATTCATGACAGCGAACAAAAAATTGGTGTTCCATCTATTTGAGACAAAAATTCTTCAATTGTATGTAACCCTAGGATGCATGCAAATAATTTCAAAGATGTATGTAGTTGTACGATGGTCCAAAATACAGCAAAAAAGCAGTACTAGTGGAAAAAATTCTTCAGTTTCTCTGTATTATTTCTTTTTTTGCATTAATGTGGCGTTACAGCTACGCAGTTTTTATTTGATGGATTTAGTCATAGATGTCTCAATATCAAACTTTCTTAAAGCATTCCTAAATTTCTCAATTGCAAACGTCATCACGAATATAATTACCAAAACTACGTACATGATCCAAATCACAATCAGAGATAAAAATTCTGCAGAATTTGCACTACTTTCTGCTAATATCTGAGTGTACACAGATTTCTACGTAGAGACAGCAGTAAGTAAATTTCCTGGTGACTTGGCACCTAATTCTCTTATTTCACTTGGAAGAACAGAAACTTCCTTTTAAAGTCATTCCTCTTCATCTTTCCAAGTAAACTAGACCCCACAAAATAACTCAAATCCTTGTTAAAATACATTAACAGAATGTGTTTAATATCTTGGTTTCCAAATCACCCATAGAAATCATCATTGCCCTTTCCATTAAATGCTAAACGTTTCCCAAGCATTGGTATTGCTGTTAGATGTGGACTCAGAGTGTTGTAAACACAGCAAATGTGTTGAGACTTCGGTTCAGATATAATACTGAGAAATACAGTGTGCAACAAATATTATTGATGGCACTCAGATTACGATAAATTCCGAGTGCAAACCATCCTGAATAAGCTTGTAGTCTTCCAGGTTACAATATGTCAAGTTATGAGATTGTTTTTCTAATATTGGATGTTTGTCTTTTTCAGCTGTTCCTGGGGCGTTAACAAGTACGTTTATACTATTGTCCCTTATTACATAACCAGTCTTTTTTAGCCCGGGATAGTCCAAGAATCCCGTGCTAGAAATACACTTAAAATAAGGATTTGAAAAAAATAACTCGAAACCTAAAACTAACTTAAATTACACAGAGGCGTCTGCCAACATGACGCACACCCTTAAATTTATTACTGCAGCAATACTTCAGCTGATGCAGTAGGCACAAAGACGGAATATTAGCCTTTGCTCCGAGGAGTCTGTGTGTATAGTATACGCCATGTGCTCAGCAGTAGACCATAATGTATCACCTCTCATGCACATGCATAATTTCATCGATGTTGGCCACTGGAGTTCGTTTGGAGCAGTTGCACAAAATTGAATTTTTTTGAATATTATAGCTTTAATTTAATTTAGAATTTGTAATAGTAACGTAACAAACCAACCTACGCTATTGCCGAGCAAAAACAACTTTGAAAAAAGGAGCAAAAAGAATTTCCCCCCAACTTCGCTCGAACCCATGATCCACACCTGCTTAGTCCGTGCTCTTAACCCCAATGCCACATGTGCTTTAGTAGTGGTTGATGTGAAAAGAACCCAACTACAACTACCATAGGGACGGCTCAAAAGTTTTGCTCTCCGGACAGACATTTCCGTATTATACTTATAGATAAAAAAAAAACCAAACTATGCATCGTTCGTGTGTTGCATGTATTGCGTTATTTCAAAATCACAAGACCTTTATTAGCGTGCCCAATGCTTAACAATGCATGTATAACAATGCATTGGATTATTAGAGCAAGGCTGCAAGGAAAAAGTCTGAAAGGATTACGTTATACAG
>LJIJ01001199.1:0-53618 GCA_001718145.1 Orchesella cincta
GATTCCTAGAACAACATAGGCCATTCTTGGCATAAATACGATATATTGAAAATATAAGGCGGCTAGACGGGGTGGTAAGAAAAAAAGAAGGACAAACACAAAACACGATACAATTTTTGCAGAGTATTTAAAATGGAATCATATCTTTACATAATTTCTGGATCAAGAGAGTATGAACAGAGCGATAAACTTTCTGCACGAATGCCATGAATATTTACTGACACGTAACTACAAAAGAAGACCACGTAGTAATGAGAGAAATTTAATTTGCGTTGCGGTGGGTGCAAGAAGAGTATGGATGTAAGTTTATGTTCATTGGGGGGGGATATCTATATATAGAATCTGCTCTTATTAATAGGCAATATATGTGAGATAAAGATTTATGAGCTTTCTACATGTTAATTTTAATTTGCTTCAAAGCTTGGTCTGGCAGTTTTCTTGCGCTTGAAAATTGTGATAATCGGCATATTTTAAATTTCTTCATAATAATAGCGACTTGATCATATCATGGCATGCTTACTCGGTGCCAGTTAAGCGTTGTCTTGTTGACTTATACGAAACGGCGCAAGGAAAAAAAAAGGGCAAAAAGATAACCATAAACCATTAAAAATCACCACAGTTGATCATTGATTACATCTTACTAATCCAAAAATTATTGCCTTTAAAAGTTTTCTTTCCTTACTTGAATTTTAACCCGAAAGCTACAATGATAGCTCTAAGACGAAGAGTTATTTAGATTAAATTGCTCAAAAACGAAGATTGTGTTTGAGTTGAGTTGAGGGTACTTCATCGAGCATGACTGACTAACGATCTTCTTGAGAAAATGAGCGACAAAGCCTCGTAAAACTTTACGGAGTGTCATTTAACGGCATTCGCAGGTGATGACTTTTAGCTGGTTGTGTGGAAATAGGCATGGCCCAAGAGAAACACGGGGAGCAGTGCCGTTATCGTGGTCCTGTTGTATGGGGATGGAGTTAGCAGGGAAACCGGATGGGCGATGTAAACACTAGGCATTCGTTTTGAGCGTAAGGAGTGTAGGCTAAGGGGCATCGCGATCGACGTAGGAGTGCGGTGGTGGGGTTTTGTGTGCCTAGGAAGTTGGGGGCGAGGTTTGTGGATTTAAGCCAGAGCATTGATGGAGGAGAAAACATGACGGCAGATTGTTGCAAAAGCTGTGAGAAGCGAAGGATTGTGGAGAGTCGGAGGGAGAAGAGTGAGTGGAGGGAAACGCCTAATCTGGTAGAGCTGTAGGTGCCATGTATAAGCGAGAGTCTTTCGGACGATTTCACATATATGTTATTATTACGGACTGAGGGAGTGAAATGAGGACGGCAATTGATATTGTAGCAGTAGATTGAGCTTATAGATCTTTAGTTTGTGCTTTCACATAACAGACACGTAACACCAAAGCCAGCAGGCACCTAGCGGATGGTGTGTTGCATGACAGCGGTTGCGATATAGCTTGTCAACAATGTATGCGGAAGGCCAGAGTGTTCTCATTTACGTTGCATTCAGTATACAAATATGTTCTTATTCTAACCAGAGATAGTATTTTGGTGAAGAGTTAAGTCAGCTCAAAAGTAACGGTTTTATGTGCAGGGGTACAAGGAGTTTATTTAATTAATATGCACAATCAGAAACACTAACAACCGACATAATAAACCAAAAAGCTTTGAGTTCAAGAGAAACTATTGGCTATGAAAAAGAAATAAATAGTCCCACAATACGTGAATGGTAGGATGGTTTCGGGAGAATACAATATATATATAATTATAGGATCATACCTAGAGCCAGTGGACTTGATTTATTCAGATGTTGCGCACAATAATTTCGCAGAAATAATAAATTTTAAGCCGATCGAACCGAGTATGTTTAGTCTTGCCCTAAGCGGTTCATAGCGAATACTTGTAGCATTAACTGTTCAGTTTATCAAGTAATTTAGCCCTCTTTTCCAGCTATTTTCTATAAATAAAAGATAATTGAAATGTTAAGGTCAAACATTACCCTATTTTTGGGTGGGGCGCTGGGACTGCGCAGGGGGGGGCGATTAGTTGTAAATGCGGCACCAGAAAGCCCACAGCAATGTTACTTCATAAAAGTAGGGGGGGCTCCCGCCACAAGTTAATTTATTGCATACTCTACGATAGTACAGGCCAGCACAGCAATTTCCGGCTGTATGTAGCCTTAAATGCAACCAAGTTTTAGAAAATCGATGGGTAGTGAATGTTACTTAAATGCGTTCCATATTTGCTAGCCTACAAACCGTGATTCTGCGACCATTCCACCGGGCGCATTAATATTTTGATTATTGCATGTTTTAGTGTATTGAAATATTTTGTTTGACTGTCGATTTATGTTTGATAGAAGCATTTGAGAGTTTATGTCGATGAGAGAAGGAAAGATAAGTAAAGGACGAGGGAAATAAAGAATTGGAGCGCCTTTTCCTGAAGCCTTGCAGAAGAAAGGAGCCTAGGAGGTTCCAAGGCAGCTGTGTTCAGGCAAGTTTTGTTTGCAAGTTATCGAAAAAACCGTCCAAGACGAACGCACAAGCTGTGTACGCAGAGGAAGGCTAAGAGGCTTTCCTGATAGACATACGGATACAGGCGTTGTAGTGGGCTAGTGGCCCCTAACGAACGTGTTTCGACATCACACCTTACTCTTCTCCATTGAAAGCCGTATATACACGAAAGTTCGCTACTAAAACTGGTAAGCGTCAGCATAGGTTTTCGAAGAACACTTTCATCCCCACGTTGTATTTCATCCTTCTATTCTAGCACGGATGCACGCTTTCGCATGACCACAGACGGCTTCATCGGCTCTGGCTGCCAGCATTTGTTTGGTTCTTGTCGCGAAAATGTTCGTAGTGAGGCTTTTCTTCCAGTTCCAAGTCTGCCCCATCCGCACCACAATTTCGCCTCTTGATGGAAAACAGGGAATTCGACAGCGTTAAATTAAGCCTATTCCAATTCAGCCACATTTTCATGTGACCCGTATATACATTCCAAGTTGCTGCCAGTACCTGCGCCTACAGAACGGTTGAATGCTGAGACCTTCACTTTGGCTTGCTGCCTTTCTCTCTCCGGAACATGGATCTAGAAACGCGGTGGGTGAGGCGGTGTTTCCTGATATTGCCTGCAATGAGGTTTTCATAATCAATTGTAAAACCAAAACAATCAGGAGTTTCGTTTTTATTATGTCTTCGCTACGCAACTCCCGTTGCTGATGGAGTCTCTGTTTACGAAATACATTTAAAAGCCTCTGGCATTGCCCTTTAGAATAAAGTTTACGACATTCATCAAACGCAGTATTTATAGCATCCACGTATATCAGATTGAAATATGACTAAGAAGGACAAAAGGAACAAACGAATAGGTGACTAACTGCACATTATTGAAAATTAAAGTGGCTATCTATACAGACAGGCATTCTAACCAACAGAGAAGCATAACTTACTATTCTACCAAAAGGAATGATTACAAAACAAGCTATGATTATTATACGAGATTGTCACTTAATACTAAAACTTTTGCTAGATCGAGACTATAAGAGGGGTATCAACAGTAGCAGAAAAGTTTAAAGTGAACACAATGGGATATCAAGTAACATCATGATTGGAACTTCAGATTCGTGGTAGTAACAAAGATTTTTTGGCCTTTCAGTGCTCCCTCTGCTTTGCCTGGTTTCAATAAAGTTTCATATGTAAAGTGCAAGTAGGCATTGTTATTTTTATATTTGTTTCCCTTTCATGCCAATTTTAGCCTTACTACACAATCAAATACTTCTCTGTTGAAATATAGGCAGTCTTCGATGTAGTAGAATGAATGGTTAATTTGGTATTGCTATACATATTCATAGGTTAAGTTAGATCTACGTACTATCTGCATAGTTTAACTTCAGCCATGGAAATGAATGGCAAGTCTAGTATCGTATCATGCATGCATGCATCTTTCTAATCAGTTTCCTATATTCTTCATAATAGGGTGGCCAACCTATAGTCTTTAGTGTGATATTTGAATGGTATCATGCTTTACAAGATATTAAATCTTGCATAGAAGGAATGATGAATTGATTTGCAATTTGTAGGCAGTAAATAAAGGAGAAAGCGAACGGGGGAGGGAGATGACAAGTCTCCTTCCTACTTTTCTCCCACATCATCAGTTAAACACTATACAGAGAGAATGATTTAGAGTTTCAGTTTTGATCCTGGTTTCCGACTCAAGTCCCTTATTTTCTTCATCGCTTGAACTTCCTAGCCTAAATATATATGAGGTTGTAGAAGTGAGTGTTGGGAACTTTGAGCCGCTGAACACCTGCTTTGTTGTTTTTATTATTATCATTCTTCTCACATTGTCAACTGAAATTTATACCACCACCATCATTCCTACAATATATAGGGAATCACAAACCTTTCACATTTCAATGAACCCAAATGTAGTATATGGATTCTCTCTGATTGCACGTATCATGGTTGACAGCTGAAGGCCAATTTCCGAGTGGCATACAAGAAATCAATAGGAAAACAGAGGTTGAGAAGGGATACTGCAATGAAATGCAATGGATTTGTGTTTTGTTTTTACTTCGTAAATTTTGGCAATAAAATAACATTGTTCACCCTTTTTGTTTTACTCTTGTGGTATTTGATTTTTGCTTCCCCAAGCATATGGTATATGCTGATAACGGTATTAGCAGAATATTTTTTTACACAGAAATCTAAATCTCTGTGTGTGCTTTCATGAACGTTTGTTTTTCATGTGTTGTTGTGCAAGCCATGAAACAAAGGTCTTGCTAATCTTGTATTCTACTTTCACCACTATAACTTATTCCGTTTTACATCACAAAGCTACTCTCCTGCAATAACATCTTTTATGGCATCGCTTCTATTGACTTTAGCAAGCATTGACGAAAGTGGTGTGCTTTTAAATCAGACTAATATTTCCATGAAACCTTTATTACAATGCATTATGCACAAGCAAGAATTTTTATGAAAGCAGTTGCTTATAAAGTGATAATCAAACACCGTCCCGAGTGATTCGGAAGGTCAACAAGTATGTTTTCCTAGTAACTTCAGAATGATTTTAAATAACTTGAGTTAACACAGTTTATCGAACCCAAACGTTAAAAGTTGACGTAGAAAAACGATTTCTTGAAATTTCTAATCACATACATCATGCTGCATCGTGTTAACATTAGAATGATGGTGTGATGGTCGATTTTCTACTGAAAATGCAACGCAGAGAGAGTTGTGAGAGTTCCAATCAAACTCATTAAGATTTTAAATCATTTAAAATAATATAATATCAACGCAGGTAAGCAAAAGTATTGTATACAACACAGGATAAGGTTGTAGGCATCCCGTTTTCATAAAGGAAAGGGGTTATCTGTTTTATGAAATTTGCCGTTTTTACCATTCAAGACTTTCTTTCCATTCTTACAAGATATCTTCCGGAGTAAGCAAATGTGGTCTCTGTTTTTAGGGAAGATTTGTTGGTGCAAGTCTATATGATAAGTAAATGCATATAGCATATGCATAATTTCTCATATTCGTGGTGTCATACTTTTTGAGATTTTGTTTACATTAGCATATCAAAGGCAAACCTCTTCCTCTGGTGTCATCATATCAGATTTAGTAACTACTACTTACACACTCCCCAGAAGTTGCTGGTAAAACTAAGTAATACATGCTCGTCTACTTTCAACTCAACTGTTTTCCCGTTGAAGTTATTGGCAGTGGTAAATCTTAAAGCATATTATTATGTACATAGAGGTACATATAACAAGTTGGAGGGCACAACTTTCATCGTTTCATCAAAGTCTTTAATACTAGGAAACTTTTATCCATTCATAAAGTGGTGCAAGAGTACGAACTATATATAGGTATATTTTGCATCAAAAGTTGTTCAAACATGTTTGACGTGATTCTTGCTGTTTGCCTTCTTTGGCAGGTATGAAAACACCGGTACGCACGTTAAGTTTTATTCATATCAACTTCGTATTTGAGTCATATAAATGTTTTACGACTTTGTATATGCAATGCCATGGACCATATATATGGTCGATGTATATTTCATGTCATCCAAAATGTCGTTGTTGTCGCTTACCTGTATGTGATGAATGCAAAAACAAGCCCGACAAGAGATAGACTACTGCCAAGAACGACAGCCAATGAAAGCATCCCATCTTCAGTAAGCATTTCCATCTCATCAGCCGATGAGTTTTCCTGAATAGGATGAACGTGTGCCAGGTACCAGTTGTCCATGGTTTTTGTCCCTCCCTGGAATAACTGCGGTTCTGTGGAATCAACATATATGCATGAAAATATGTAATGTTTCCGCTCAAAACAAACCTACAGCTTATGCGGTAGTACATTTCTTTGGATTTCCAAACTTTTCTTGAATCTTGTTTGCAAAACACAAAATAATGCAATGTTAGCTTCTCTACAAATATCTATGCTGTTCTCTTGCAAGCCTGTCTTTGGAATAATCTTATAGTGGGGTCAACGAGTTCCGAAGTGACGCTGTTATATACATTAAATATGTATAAGTACTCAACTTTATTTTTTGTAATTTTGCCGGAAAAGCAAATAAATAATAACATGTTTATGAGAATCATTCTGACCTGATGCCATTGCGCATTGCCCCTAGAAATGACTCAAATGTTAATGCCAAGTCTTGTTATCTTTGATTATGGCATGCAGTTGGTCTTATCTGATAAGTTTTGTGATGAGAAAATTCATAGACGTAGTCAACTCTCCAAAGAGCTTATGAATGCATGTGTTTCTGTATTATGTATGAGAATAAATATCTACAAAACAGGGACCCACATGCAGACAATTCCACGAAAAGGGGAAGGATAAACTAGGATGGCCAATTCCGAGTTTTTCCTGTGTACACTTTTATTACACTCCGATGACAACATTTCTGAACTCTGCTCTAATCTAATGTGCCGGGATACGAATATTGTTTCAACTTTACCAATTAACAATTTCCATTCTCTTTACACACATTCGTTTGTCCTACTACCCTCAGCAGTGTTCGGCACACACTACCATGTTCTTGCCAAAATTTATCAAAATATATAACATTTGCAATTTGCAAGGTGAAAACCTATATCGGTGATCCGAATTCCGGGCCAAAACAATATGTATATATGCTCCTTATAGTTATATAACAGGAAACGGATATGTTAGATAAATAGCAACTTGGCTGAAATTAATTAAGTTTGTTGTCGTTATATCCCTCCATCTTCCCTTCCCGTGAATTGTACCTTGTTCTGTTATGCTGACTATCTCCTCTTACCGGAAATGATTTTGGGCCAATGAATAAGTTAAATTAGAAGTGGTTGATGCAATATATATGGTACCAATAAGTACTGATTTTTTCCAACAACCAAGGTCTACATTCAATTTTTCCCGTACTACAAACTAATGCATTTTCGTTTTTATTAAAGTGAAGCTGAAAGCGAACTTTTTTGTTTTCATGGATTTCACCGGAGAGGAAAAGTACAAAAACATGACTAGCTCTGCTTATGATAGTTGAGTTTGAATGAGTGAGAAGTGTACGAATGAAATATAGTTATTATGTGTTCATATTTTCTGCATCAAGTGCAATAGATACTTGTCTGCAACTGAAGCGAAACAACAATAGATGCGTTCCACTGGAACAGTGAATAATATATGAGTTATGAAAAGTAAAAATATTAAAAAAGGTATATTGAAATGATTATCAAAACAATAATCAATAATCAAAGTGCACTGGTATGCCTAGTACTGGCGTCCTTCTAGGAACAGAAACTGATGTTATCAAAACAATATTGATTATTTGTCAAATATTTGATGCATAGTAAGATAGACATTTCTCCAAAGTCTTATCCAACATCGAAGCATAATTAAAAATATCATTGCATACACAATTTTTTGCTGGCTTACTTTTCCAGTTGAGTTTGTTGGTTGGTTTGTAGCCGTGCAGTTACGAGTTTTCTTCAAACGGGTGAGTCCGAGTTAAGATTTCGAAACTTAATTTACAATGACAGATCTTGCACCAAGCAAGTCTTATCCATTTCAAGGTTAGTCAATCAATTTGGCGAAGGCTGAGTGTAAACCATTGTACTCTCAATGCTTGACCCTCAATTCAGCTGAAGCCAAGTTGTCGTTCGCTCACGCTCACATGTATTTCTTTGGATCAAGTCAATGTTGTGCGAATCAGTTGACAGTCAATGCTGATTTATAGCTTTGAAAATGATTGCACAGTTTACCAACCCAATAACAATTCAAGATTTCACTCAAATTACGCAATGTCATTTATAAGAAAGTTCGGCAGAGTTCTTGTAGCTGCACCAGTTGATAGTTTTAGCTAAAGCTAAAGACTATTGTGTTTTATCAACCAGATGAAAAAGTTGTTTGCTATGAAAATTAATTCGCAAAAACCTATGCGCTTACTTACACACTGCTATCTTATATTGCAAACTGATAGTCGTAACTATCTCATTCATACATAATTCGAAAAACGAGATAAGAATACTACTTTACTAGCACCCCACACTGTGGAAACTGGAGAAGTAATAACACGAAAATGAAAGGAACAATTCTGACTTTTTCCGTAGCTCAGATATCGGAATGCTTTCTCTCTGGCTTCTAGAGCACAACTGAGGTGATTGCCTACTATGACAAAGCTACCCTTGGCCAAGCCAAGCTCCCACACTTCATACATGCTGGTTTTGCTTGGCCAATGTATTCCCATTTGGAGAAATGCTACTATTTAAATAAACGTTTCATACTAACGACATGCTCTTTTACATTGCAAACTAACAATTTACTTAGTAAATTTAATGTTTTCAAAGCATACTATTTAATAAACATACTTTGTGCCTAATTGCCTTGAAAGCTGGTAACAAAGATACGTATCATCATGTCCTTTTGAACGCACAAAATTCAAGTCAGGTTTGATAATCATAATCATAATAATATTTGGGACGAGGAAATTGCTGTATACTTTTTACTTGCAGGCTGATTAGTTATGATTTTAGGGTATAATGTAAACATGGAGTCAAAACTTTTGATGCCGTGGAGGACACAAGGACATTTTTGGTAAGGTGAAATTACATGTCTCACAATGCCCCTGTAATTTCTTAATATACTCTTTTAAAGTCCTGACTCCACAGTTATACTATCAGTTAGCCCACGACTTTATAGAGAAGGTCACGATTAAGATGTGGAAATGTAAATGGATCCTGTTTCTTGTAATCGAACCGGATATTATGTCAGCCCTATCAGTTACAGATAGTGTAGCAGATTCATTTGAAACTGTCAGAAATTTTCATTTAGTAACACAAATGTATTACTAGAAGATGAGGAAGAATTAGATACTTTATTGAACTAATACCGAATTCTCTTAAGAAAAGTATCAAATATAAAATGACTGGTGAACTGTACTGCGTAGGCGGAAAAGACCAAAAAGAAATCTGATTTCGATTAGATTTATATGAAGTATCGATGCGCATTATAAAAATCTAATAAATATTTGAAAACTCAGGTTTGTATTTTCCTTTGATGAAATTGTTAAATAGCAGATTATAGCTAAGTTAATGACTTTCACTTTAGGTCTCTAGACTCCTAGGCTGACCAAATCCACTACATCTCTTTTTTCAGTGAAAGTATAAAAGCCCTGCCCAACATATCACTACAACTAGTTACTACTATTAATTGAGTAATTCGTGAAAACAACTTGTGCTAGTTACATCGGAAATAATGAATGGAAAAATTTTGTTTATTGTGTCATGATGAGCCAGTTAAGCATTGCAAATAACATTTGTACCTTAATCTTGTTGTGCTTGTCTTAACTGAACTTAAGAGGGAGCCCTGCTGTCACGCATATTACTACTTGATTGAATTCCAAGGTAAGCATGCACAGCTTCATAGAGAACAGCTTACACCCACGCATACAAAATGTTTAGGTTTAGTATAGAAGTGGAATGCGAAATTATAATTAATATTACTAGTATGTTCATTAGCTCTTGTTTTATCACGCAATAATTCAATAACACTACCAGTATTTGGATACTGCTTATTCAGTTTTAGTTACAGCAAAGCGAATCCAGATAACAATGTATTTACAAATTAATTCCGAGCATAATCGAAATAGACGTAATGTAAACAAGTGTTATGTTGAACTGGTAATAAAGTCATGTTTCTATATGCCCCTGTAGATGTAATTTAGTAGTTGCACAGATGCATGCGATGAACACGGCGATTGTTCGTTAACCAAATTGATGTTGATTATGATGATACAAAAAATAGATCCTTTTTTTCAATGTTTGATTCTTCAAAATAATTAAACCATTTATTTTCTATTAATCTAGAAACATTATAAATCTTTGTGTTCCTTCTGAGATACCTGAAGGACTTCGATACGTACAAAGACAGTCAATTATCATATCAATTCCAAATCTAAAACATAAAACCCCTTTCTAAAGGTGCTATGTAAATGCTGGCTACCATATAGCTAGGTTTCATACGAAATTAAGTTTACAGAAGAGTCAGAGAAATTCTTATCAGTAACGTCAATAAAGCAAACTAGAAATACAACTCTAACTGTCGATCATCATATTATACTGCTTAGATCACCAAAATTATAGCATGTAAGGAAAAACTCTACATTTCTAATTGAACAGCACTGATATATTTTATAGTTTGAACTTGGTTTTTTGAATTTTATTGATATCTAATGTCCATTAACAATACCACCATTACCTAGTATTAAACTACATCATTAATCAAGCTGTCCTGGAAAACATGCATTTCAACATACATAAAGAAGTTCAAACACACTACTATAAAAGCTATCTATTAGATAAATGAAGATATCTCTATTCATAAAATTTTACACTTGATCTCCACCAGCAGATAAAAGAAAATACATAAGCGCGACCGCACACCATAATGACATTCTTTACGTTTAATAATTTTATAGTGAATTTAAATATTACATTTTACAAAAGAGTCTTCGTAACACTACTTAATCATAAAAAGTTTTATTGGTTGGACACTAATAACAAGCAAGATTCATAACAGACTCCACTATGCTAAAAAAAAATTTAAGTTTTACAGCAAACAAATTATATAGATTTCTGAGATGTACTAACGAAGACATGTTTTGGTATAATGTGATTGGTCAAAAATTGCGGAGTTCACACTTTGCTTTCATGTAACAGAGAGTACAAACAATAAGAAATACATTTTCATTCAACTTTTAAAACAGCAATATAAGTATTTATCAACATACACATCTTTAAACTTTAGGTAGCACTTAGTAAAATGCATACAGCCGACGCTAAATCAACTTTACAGGCTTATTTTTGACAGTAGATAGACATTACCTCGTTAAGTTATTTTATTATACACTTAAATTATTTATTTAAATCTATTCAGATTATTCATTACATTTATTTAAACGATCTGTAATAACGAGAGTTTATAAAGTTGTTTTTATTTCGCTGAATGTTGATGCAAAATGTCTTCTGTATCCATTACTCTAGTTTGATGATGCAAATAAAAATCCCTTACTACTTATGATTAATTGTAGAAGGGAGACACATCACATCAACCTTCTAGTAAGTATTAATCTACAACACCAATAAAATTTATACAGTAGTTCCTACTATGGGTTGGTTACCTGAATATTAAACCAATCATCAGTTCACTTCACTCTGACTTTGCTGGTGGCACCGTGGATGCAGGGCTTGTAGTTTGGTTAGAAGAGACAGGGGCAGTAGGAGAAGAAGTGGAATTACCATTAGCATTGCTAGTTTCCTTCGATAACGAAGGAGAACTATTGGTGTTATTTGACACTTGGGTCGCATTTGGTGTTTGCACTTTGACGGGTTCTGTCGCTGGAGGCTTTTCTGGAGTAGCTGGGGTTGGCTGAGGAGCAGCAGGTTTCGCCGGAGATGTCGGTACTGATTCTTTAGGCTTAGCGGGTTCCTCCTTTTTTTCTTCTTTTTTCGGCTCTGGAGTTTTCACTACTGCAGGAGTTACTTCCTTCTTCTCAGGTGTGGGCGTAGACTCTTTCGTAGGAGTAGGCTTGGCTGCAACAACAGGTTCTTTAACGGGTGACTTAGCCGGGCTGGGAGTAGCCTCCTTTGGAGGGGCGGGTTTGCTCTCCTTCTCCTCGGGTGCCTTTGCCTTCTTTTCCTCCTCTTTGTTATTTACTTCCTTCTTTTCTTTCTTTTCCTCCTTAAACAACACATTTCCAAAACCTCAGTAACGTTGCTTAAAAATAAATTGTAAAAGTCCATGTGCATAACTAGAGAATTTCAAAAGTACTTACAACTTTTTCTTTTACTGGCGTAGTGGAATCCTTGCTCTTCTCATCCTTCTTTGATGGGGATGGCTCCGGTGTCTTCTCTTTCTTAGTAGTTGACTCGCTCTTCTTCTTCTTCTCCTCCTCCTTAGTGTCTACTTCCATCTTTTCAGGACTTTGTGCTTTCTCATCTCTACTTTCGGTTGATGCTTCTTTGTCATTTGCTGCTGCTTCTTCTTCTTCATCATTGACGTTATTTTCCGTCACGTCATCTTTCTTAGGCCTTCCTCGACCTCTTCCTTTAGCCGGTGGCGTAGGAGTAGGCTTTTTCTTTTCGGCAGAGTTGGGAGTCGCATTGGCCGAAGATCCAGAGCGGCGCTCCCTTTTAACAGGCGGAGGTGTCGAAGGTGGTGGCGCACCTCTCATAGAACTTCGCGTTCTCCTGCGTCCCTCCAATTCCGGTCCTTCATCGGTATGGCCCATTTCCTACAAAATGTCCAGACATAACAAATCAACACCTGACTACAAATGTGCATAAATATACACCTAACATTAAAACAACATACCTTAAGTAATGCTTCGCCTTCTTGTACGTCTTTCATAATACGACTCATTTTTGGACGTCCGCCACTACCACGTCGCCCTTTCGTTGAATTTTGTGCCGCTCCGGCATCAGCTACACCATCCTATAAAAACAAAAACCATTTGACAGTTAAATATAAATCCATATGTTCTACACGAGACACGACACAAAACGTAGGATATAATGGATTTTCTAAACATAATGCAATCAGTGCATTATTATAATTGTACCTGCTCCATTTTCGGCAATTGAATAACAAACTACTCAACAATCAGTTTTTCAACAATTTAATGCACTACTCGGTTCTTCTTCTACACTACGAAAATACAAGCTACAACAAGACAACAATTGTAGTCGGCTGCGAGTTTGCACAGATAATCTTACGGTCAACAGATTTTGAGGAAAACCTCGAGAAAATCACCAGCTACTACACACAATCACATGAGTAAAATCATCAACTACTGTTTTTTCCTGTCTCAGCTCAAAACAAACAAGATTTTTATCTGCTTATCCATAAGCATCTGAATGAATGCTTTGCTCAAGTTGTCAAAATGCCCTTTCTGAGCAGCAGCGAAGAGAAAACGAGAAACAAAATGTTTCTTTCTCCGACCGACCTGACCGCAACAATGACAAAAATTACAGGTCAGCGCTTGCCAACAGCAGCCTGAATGCAACAAAAAATCAAATGCCGATCAATCTCACCGGGAAAACCTAAACTCGTAAAATTCTACAGTTTTTGTTGAACTGACTTGGGAGGATAAGGTTTTCCAGCAAAGAAAAACTTCATGAGCGCCTTGTAATTGCAGGGTTTTCACTTTCTTAGCCAAAATATTTTCTTTACTGGCGAATTTGTAAAAGGACGCCGCAAATGTTCATTATTTTTTAACCCGTTGTTTATACAACAAACAACATACAAGTGGAGCCCGACCGCACAAGTAGCTACTACAAACTGGAATGATAAGCTAATGGAAAACTTTCAATTTCCCCATAAATTCAACTTTCAAGAGATGAGCTAATCAGTTTATAATTTTGAAAACTGGTGATGTTAGGTAAAATGTGGCGGATTTGAGCGGTATACAGGTCGTAAAATACAGATAGTAGTAGCAGCAGTAGAGGCAGAGATAAACTCTTTAGTTAACATTGAGTAGATGTATTGAGTGCATGTTGTGTATGTGTGTGTCCTCAGAATACGTATACAACACAAACATAAGCCGACCCCCAAAGCTTCCTTTTGGTGTCTCCGCTATGTATAACCACACTTCTGGAAAGATATTCACAACTCTTTGGAGCGTATTTGAAAACTCGGTATATTTTATGTACAATGCAACCCGACTTTCACTGAACAATTTGGAGCCCTCTACTAGCGCGACAATTATTAATATCTCTGATAGTTAAAATATGTTACCTGCGCTGCAGTGTCCGAATTAGTTTCCATTTTGGCGTCCGACATTTTTGTAGGTTCACTGAAAATAAAATAAAATTTAATTCGCAACGCAGTTGTCGAGTGCTGCTATGTCTGATTGATCCTACTTGATGTGGTGGTGGTAGGGTATAATACAACAAGCAAGCAAATATGCAATAGCTCTCTACAGCTCTATCTCTTCTGTGTAATATTCTGGATTAGATGTGTTGGGGAATTGTAGCAAGTAGCAAAGGACAAATGAGAATGAGATGAAGAGAAGAAGCACAGAAACGAGAGAGCTACGAAAAAACGAAGCTTGCAAGTTACAAGCTATACACAAGCTTGGCATTATCTGTTTTACCGAGACTATGCATAGGAGAAGCAGTCCGTTTCGTTCTGTAATGCATTTGTCGTACATGCATTTTTTAGCAGGCTAACGTGAGATGATGCGGTAGGTAGGTACTTAACATGCATACGAACACGTTATATATACAGTGTACTCACTGTACGTACTGTTTGGCCAAAGGCAAGCCATGCCATCATCATCATTCCTGCTTCAAACATTACTACCTACTTTTATAGAAGAGCATCTGCATTTCCAAAAAGTACAGAAATACGTGCTATATATCCATCTATCTCTTATTGAACGCACACCAGCAGCATCTGATGAGGCAAAGCTTCCTCTTGATTTTCGTGGATCGGCCATGGCCAAACTTGGCTTGGCTTGGTGGTATGTACATAAATGAACGAAACAAGGGGACCGGTCATATATTTAGTGGCGATCAATCCGTTAAACTTGCCATTAGGATGACCAGATACTTGGGACACATTAATATTTTATGAGTCGCTGCTACATGCATGAATGTTCCTTCTTTTGCATTCATGCTGAATATGAGACTCATCAGTGAGAATTTGGGCAAGCTCATTTCTTGATCGTCTTTTTATCTTTAAAATCATGAAAACTTGAGCATAGTCTTCTCCAAAAAAAAAAGCCGGACGGACCGACAGAAACGAAATATGCACTTGTCGTAAATACATACTCAAAAATTTTGAGTCAAAACATCATAGGTTTTGCTGGATCGACATCCATACCTATGCTCTAGAGGTAGGTAGGTGGTGGTTGGTTTGGTTGGATGTAAATTGTAAACGATGAGTTGTTATACGAATATTGTATGCTTCAAGCTGTGGAGTCGTTCGCTCTCTCATTCTTTCTATCTATAGTATGTGTTTAAGGACATGGCATCATCTTCATCATACCTTTAGCTTTTTTATGCACAGGTTTAATGTACTGAATGCATGCGGTGGAGTATCGACTCAATAAACCGGCTACCAAGACCAAGTGACGCTAAAAGGCATGAGGGAAAGCGTACGGAGTAGTGTCATTGTATTTAGGCACATGTAAGTAAACCTCCTTCAGCTCGTTCGTTCAGACTTTTGGTAGCACCGGTAGCGCAGGAGAGGTGAGGATTAGTAAAGCGCCTTTTCCTTGGAGGCTTCAGAGGCATGCATACTGTTGTGTATTTGGATGTGATCTCCGTTATGCATACGATAAATGTACAATTTTATTGCATGCCTTTCGTTGTTTTTGTTGTTAGTGTTGGAGGTGGAGGTGGGACGGCCTTCCAGGTTTAGCTTCGGTCTCCTATTCACCCTCCGCTAAATTCAAATTGATTTTTGTTCAAACTTCTCTCTCTCTGGCTATACGCTTTCTTCCCTATGAACTGTCGTGTCATGTAGTCATATCATTTTGTTTCACTTTCTTCATTATTTGTGGTGGCATTGCACTCACTACTTTTGTGTGGCATATGTACTGATAGAGATATATATGGAATCTTCTTGTCTGCACGATCCAGTTCCAAAGCTTCCAATATTCAACAATCAATCGTCACATTAATATCCTAGACAGTTTCTGATAATGGATGTATGCTAATCGATTTCATGATCTTGGCAATGTAAAAGTATAACTCATAATCATTGACAGCGTGGCAGTAATGCCCACGCCAGATATACTCTCGGAAGTTATTTGCATAAAAATTGATGAAATTTACAGTATTATGCGATTAGGGAAATGTGACAAAAGTTGTGAAGTATACACAAATGTGTGAAACAGGATAAGTCAAAATGTCTATGAATTGGGATGATTACTGCAATTGCAAACTGACATCTAAATACGTTTCTTGAGTATACTTATAACATTCGATATTTAAAAAAAAGCTTACTTTAAGCCAAGGAACATACTGTAATGCACTATAGATGATTAGAAACAATATCAAATATCCCCTGTTTATCAAAATAATGTGTAATGTGATTTTCACAGGTAATTGTACATACACTTGCTCAGAACTTTATTGGTCACAACTTGTGACTCACAAGACTCGTATAAAAGTGAACATCACGTTTTTCTTACAAAAGACACGTCTAATCTAAATGCACTAACCTTAATTAACTGTTAAAACGATTAATGATATCAACTTCGCTATCGCTTTATATGGCCCATACCCTAATGTAGTCAACAATTAACGCAGCATCTTCACTTTTCCAAGTTTTCAACCACTGCTCCCGACCGTTCCAAAAGTCACGCTTAGCCTGCAGTAGTAAAGGACATTTTAGATTGATCTCCTTAATTGTATCGTATACCGACTGGAAATATGCATAGGTTAATTACTGTCGGTGACTCATTGTTCCATGGTTTTCTGCTGCTGGTACTAGTAGCACTGTCAGGGAAGTAGGAATTCGTTCCTCCAACAGCAAGGCCGACAACAATGTAGAACTTGAAAATTAAGAAGCATGCAAATTACATCCAAATATTATGAACTTATGGAAGTCTCTAGTGATACTTTAAACTCATACCTTTTGGTCAAAGGGTGCCATTTTTGCATTTTCTGCAAAACGCCATGGATTTTCCATATTGTTTGGGAAGCCTGCTAGCTCCCAAAAGCCACCGTTGGATGGGATAACTTCAGCTACGGGCTCATTATCCACACTAAATTTTATGCGATCTGCATGTAAATGAATCAAATCACTGAGTTAAAACCAATATATATTATCAAAGTCATTGTAAAGCTCAGTCATCATCAGTGTATGCAATATGTTGACTATACCAGGTGTCCACTCTAGTTGGTATAAATGGAACGCTTTATTATATCCTTCCCCTCTTCTGGAATTTTGTTCAAAATGAGTTTTCTCCCAACCGTTTTTTGAGAAAAATGGGCCAAAGTGGAGCGTCTGTGCAATCTGTTCGACACCAATGTGAACGTTATCTGTGTCATACAATTCAGCGTTGCCTCTTGATTCAAGTAAATCAATTTCTCCGGATGCAGGCCATGATCTGTAATATTAAAATTAATATTATATAATGCAGATCTTATTTCTGTATGACGACATGATATGTCACGGTCAGTCATGTTAAATGGCTATAATTTTCATAATAAATGTCAGTATAGAAAATCTTTTGATCTCACCCGTAAAAGTTCTTCTCGGGAAGTAGCCAAATAGCTTTAAAAAACAATTGAGTAATAATTGTCTTTTTAGTAATTACATAAGCTTGACCTATTTTAATGAAAGTTTTATTGTTCAAAACTCTAATTGTTAAAAAAAACATCAGCATTACCTGGCCACAACCAATCTCCTGTTGGCAATTTAGCTTTCACCTCCACTTTCCCATACTTGAATGCAAAGGCATTAGCAGTTCGTAGTCTTGCAGAGACAACTGGATTTATTATGTTAGACCGACTTGCTTCTTTCATACACCCATCCCACAGGCTGTTAGTGCATCTATTTTTTATCACCCATAATCATATGAATTGATTAGCAAACTAACAACAAACTAAGCAGGATACACACACACGGGTAGTTACGAGAAAGTTTAAAATGTATTTCAATTACTGATCTGCAGGCGCAGGTCCACCCAAATGAACAGTTCCTTCACTTAAAAAGTTTTCCCCAAATATGTCTGCTGTTAAAGTTGGCTTTACGTATAATTTTCCATATTTCACATAACTGTTTGAACGGTTATTTGCATATATCTGAAATTCTCCGTTCTGAATTTAAACACACAAAAAATGACGCGTACAATTTTAACCATCGCTCACAGCTTTATTGATTCATTAATTAATTAGAATCTTCATTCCTTGAAAATCTCACCCCACCACCAGCCATCGTAATTTCATGACTCCAAACACCCAGATCTAAGTTGTTAAACTCTTCCTTAAATATAAGTTCACCTGGACGAGCACGCCCATTCGTCGACTCAGTTACTGACCATTGCTTTGATGATGCTATATTGCGGAATTTAATATAATGCAAATGTCAATTGATTGCTTTGATTACCAAATAGTTTTGCATTTCACAATTATTAGTACCTGGTCCGGATATATATCCATTTGAAAACGTTTGGAGCAGAACATGCTGGAAAATAAAATAGCTAATGCATTTACGGAAGTTAGGAAATATTGCCATTTTATGTTTTGGAGACGTTCTCTTATTCAACTGATCGTATTTAAACTGAGCACAGAAACGCAGGAATGTGAAAAGTTTTCAAGTCGGAGCACTGAACTACAGTTGAACCCTGCACCAATAAAACTAAGCTAACAAAATATCGAATTTCTCATTCTAAAAATGGCAAATGATGTTAGATGACCTGTTAAATGATCGGATCATATAGATATGATAGTATTTTTTGTACAAAAAACATTTTCTATCGAACGCATTTCCAGTAAATAGGTTTGCGTGTTGAGCTGTCCTTACATTTTCCACTTCATGTTTATTTTCTGTTATTCATTTAATTAGATGCTGTGATAGATGGTGACAGATACAATCACGGCATGTATCATAGTCGTACCTACAGACATTAAGCGGAAGTTCCTACATTAGATATCTGTCTGCTAGATTTCCATCCATGCATTAGGGAAGTGAGAGTTTGTCTGAAGCTGGGAGCTGGGCAGAGGCGACCTGGTCATTGTTGAAGATTTCTAGGAAAGTTTATTGTAATTTTTGCGAATTTACGATGATATCGCGTGCAATTGATTGCAATGACCTATGAAGCGAAGCTCTTAATTTATTTTTGGAATTTTGTTCGCTGTTATTTAAGTACTATTACTCACAGGAGTCACAGATGTCATTTTTCATGAATGATGTAAGGGTGGAGTGAGTACTATACGTAGATCTATTTTTCAAAAGTCAGAAGCATCTACGTAAGCAGCCATGGCTAAATAATATACATTTCAATTGTGTACTCAGTGAATTTGCAATTCAGAATAGAATTTTTATTCGTTTGTATAATATTCGTGTTCTAAACCACACTATAATGTTCTTCTGCAGCTCAAACTAAATACAAATGTGAATGAATATATTCGCAGCTAAATTATGCAAGTGGCACAGGTCAATAAATACTTACTGCCGTGGTAAAAGATTTTTGGGATTTCCACCTGGACTGTTCCTTTAATAATATAATTCCGATTACATAATGTGTGCCGAACGCTGGACACAACAATGACTATTTGTTTTCTTTCTTCTAAAACTGCAACCTGATAGGCTTTGAACATTGAACATAATACCTGGTCCTCTTCGAATCTGATCTGAAAGATGTCATTGTTGAGAGTTGGCATGATCAATGATGCAAGTAGGATCGGAGGTTGTGATGGAAAGATTAACTTTCTGGAATGAAGGTGTGAGAATTTGGCCTTCAGTACCCAGCAAAAGCGATTTTGACTTCACGCACGAACTTCCATTTTATTGGGGTGAAATTGTTCAGGTTTCACTTTTGTATTGCATCCCAACCATCATAATAATGTACAAATGACCGGATGTCAATACATAATATTATCATTTTCTGAATACATGAAATCGCAGTAAGCTTATAAGAGTTTATTCAGGCTTCGCCACATGCGCACAAAAACTTTAAACTTTACAATGCTATCAATATTAAAACGAAACCGTGACCTCCCTTCCCACATTTCACTTCAAAATATAAGGACAGTAATCAGGTCCTGGAATTTCCTTAAGAAGTGGGCGTACTGTACACACTACAATTTATCCCATTTTCAAACCAGTTCAACGGCACTAAAACAAAGGATACATTTGTCCATTGATTTCTGCCCTTGTCATAAGACCAAAACGTAAAAACCGCTGCAAAAACTAAAGCAAACAGAGTTAAAAATATCGTAGCTAATAGTATTAGGGCCCCTATTCGGATATAGTGACAAGTTTTCGAATCAATTATTTCAGAATCTTTACTAACTATATCCATGCTAATTTCGGTGTCAGGAAACATTTTCAAATTGCCTGTGTTATGGTATGGATTATGGTTTAGTGTATAGTGTTTCGGAGAAGCAGGAAAGAAAAATGCTTGCTTATTACAGAACAGAAACATACATTAAGCCTGCAAATAATGAAGAAAGTTATCAATTATCACCCTATTATGATGGAAGTTAAAAAAAGAAATGAAATATTAAAACATTTTGCGCCGAGTTTCATAAACAGTATCAACATACAATAGCATTATATACTAACAACCGTTACTTTTACGTTCGTGCTCGCGCACTGCATACACACATCCACGTGTTTGCAATAATAATTATGACGGGATGAGATGGGATTAAGTGTACAAAAAGTATGAAAGAAGTTCATGTAGAAGGCATTATTCATCAATCATCAATTTACTCTCAAACTTTCGTGTTACGTTACGTACATGACTATGAATACATGCATATTTCTTAGCAAGGACTTCTATGCGATTTCATGCATTCGTGAGGAAAATGAAAAGTACAAACAAGATGATTTAATATATTTTTCATTTGTGCTCATGCATTGGATATTTTATAATAATGTAAATAATAAACAAATATAATTTTAACTTTTACAGCAAACCTATTTGGTTTGTAGGAAAAGCATGCACATGCACAAACATTTCCTTCAAAAATTTCTTCATCTACTTGCTTACAAAAACTATCAAAACGTTAGAACTTATAAAATGTTAGATCCTAGTTGAAATCGAATTTCATCGAGCAGCCCTCTCTTTTGGGAAACTTTAGTACATACACTTAATGGGATTCTCAATTTGTCTTTCGGATTTTTAACTTTCTTTGGAAAAAATGTTTGAAAATGTACCGGCTCCTCAGTGTCTGGATCAATTTTTGCATTTACAAACAGTTTCTTTTCAGCACAATTATACACATTATATCCATAAACGGTTCGTTGACCTGTTTGATGTTCTTCAGCATTAGCTGCTTCCGCACCTGTTACGTTGATAGTTGCATTGGGAGACCTTATGATCACATATAATGGGTATGCATAATCACTCCAGAAATAGTCAGAACGTTGTGGATCTGTATAAGCTGGCATGGAATCAGATGCATATGCAATTTTGAAGTCTTCGAAACTTGAAATCATTATTATGTTAACGAAAGACCCTTGCAGCTTGTGAGTGGGATAACTGGGATCGTTTAATTGACGCCTTTGCTCTGCTTCCTCGCGGTATTTTCCTCGTAGCCAGCTTATCCACTGATCGGAATTCCATCTGGTGTAATACTGAGTTTCTGGATCACCTATGAAAATGCAGTCATGAAGGTTTCGTGAATAATTAATTAGTTGTTGTAAAAGTAATCGAATCCTATACTGGAAACTTATTTTACTTACCAGGATCAAGAAAATGAACTACTTGAAAATTTTCTCGACTTTTGACAGAGTCGGATGGATGCAAAGTGAAAATTAGCAGAATAATTATCAAATATGATTTTTTCATGGCAATTTCATATGCCATTTTCGGTTTAGAACTGAATTCTAAAACTTTTATGGTAAATCACTAACAATGAGGATATTTTAGAACACTGAACATGATATAAGATATCAATAATTTTACTGATGAGGATCTTGCTGTTCTGCTACATTTTTGCTGTAATACCAGACTTTAAACGATTTTTCACCGTGAACCATTAACCTTTGAGCTCAATTTATTTATTCAAGAGTAAACCCCACGCCCTCGGCATTGAGCTGGCGATGAGGCTATGTATCTTTTCAATTTTAGTATGTTAGCATTACAACTCTGTTTATGCGGCTTACTTGATAGCCGTATATGTTCAGATTCCAATGTCTTGTCCTCATTAAGGAGTGCTAATGTCGCAAATTTCTTTCAAATTTAAATACTCTAAAAATATATTACATAAATGTATACACAGACATTACATCAAATCGCGTACAGTAAACCTAGAATGATGTTAGTTGTTAGTCAGTGTCAAGAAGCAGAATGAGCTTTTGCATAGTATTGCAATGTATAACTACATTTGTAAATTTGCGATCTAGGTTTCATCAACAAGTTTAGGCACAGTTTACGCAATCTCATTCAAACTGAATTTGTTCCAAACAAAAATATTTATCTTCGAAGTAACTCCATTGCATTCATCTCATATTTTATGATTTTCCATAAAAGCCAAATAATGATTTCAGATTTCGTTTCTCCTTGTTCACTTCCTTACATATAAACAAATGCATATATATGCTGTACTGTCATTCTTCCAGACAGCATACCATCAGCATCAATATCATCATCATCAACATGATTTTATACCAAGAAAACTTAACGCAAACACATTTTAACTGTATACACATGTGTAAATTTAGTTGTACGCTTATATATGCCTTCTTGTAAATTCAATTCAATAACACAAATTAAAGTTTCATGCATTGTGGCATTCATATCAAGAAGTGAACACACATCTACTACTTCTGCTTGTATACAACTGCTAACGCAGTCCTCTGCATGTATTTTATTTGCGTAGTTGTGAATCAGGGTGAGATTCATGCCGTGCTCTTATTTGACAAATCTGTGCATGTGCATATTCAGTAGTAAATGCAAATTTAAATTATTTGTGTATCAGTCATATTTAAATGTCTCAAAATCAGTATGAGGCTTAGTCTGTCAGTGTTCCATTTGCATTAAAAGTAATCAGTTCAATCTGACATTTTTTAGTTGAACAGTGGAGTGCGAGTTATTTCTTCTCAGCCGTCTCAAAGAAGTTTTAATCATGACAGACCAAGAGGCTACTACACCTTCCTCATCTTTGAATACCATCATGACAAACTATGCTGAAATTGTTGCAGCATTCCAAATCATCCGGACATTGAGAATAGAAGACTTGAAACTTCACCCGGATGTATTCAGTATACCGTTTTATCGTGACACGATGTTGTACAGAGAACCGGAACAAGATGAATTTATAGGGGCTAACGAAGTCTTAAGGAAGAACGTTTATTACATCGCGACCTTGACTGAAAACGTTTCGGATGCGCTTGTAGACCAACTGCTAGCTGGCGAAATTCTCAATGAGGAAGAGTGTAATGCAATTGTAAGTTGGCATTTTTTAAAGGACAATTTATTCTACACAAACAAATCATTAGTTAAACTAACACCTTGTTTGCTTGCATATATGTAGCGGAAGCAGCCAACTAATAAGCTTAGAAGTGTACAACTGTTTGCTTTTCTTGTCGGGAAGGAAGACCCGGATAACAATATTTTAGCAAGAATTCTCACAACCTTAAAGGAGATTGGTAATGAGAACGTGGTTGAAATCCTGCAACCCTTTTTTGATATTGAAAACCTGGATAATAAGTAATTACTTAACTATCAAGTTTTCTAAGAAACGATGTGACTTTAGGTATTAAATAATATGATATATATTTTCTAGTGACGCCGTTGTTGATGACGAGCGTCATCATCCGGATGGAGCTCATGGAGGAATAGCGGATACTGAAGAAGGATTAAAATGGACGTGTAGATTTTGTACATTCAGGAATAATGCTGAAATGAATTTTTGTGAAGTATGCGCTAGAACTGATAATTCCGATCCTGGAGACAGTATAGATTTTGTATTATGTCCGAAATGTACTTTAGTAAATGAGCCTGGTTGCGATGCATGCATTCTTTGTGATTTTAGATTTAATCAAGTCCCTCAGACTGACTCATCAGACGATGAGGAGGATAGTTAATCGTTAGCAATATTGACAACTACGACTGTTGCTTTTGTAAAGCTTCCGCATACTGATTCTGTGAAATTAATGATGAATAGGCGAATACACAGAATTGACAAATGCTATTTTGAGCATTAATTAAATAATTTAGATTTTTTTGTATTCGTCTTTTGTACAATAACTCGAAATAGTTTAGTTTCAATCGAAACTGTAAACCGTCCGATGTTAGTGAGTGACAGTGAGTGGGTAAATTTTTTACCTTCTACAATTACCACGTAAATATAAATCAACTTGGCTGACTTTTATGAAAATAAAATACATACAACCCGAACAGTTTAATATTGTATATTTGCGATTTGTCTATTATCATGGTCATTGTAACAAATTGTGAAATCATGTTCATAGACATAGAAGTAGGGAGCGAAGCCCTGCGTATGCAGTTTTTCTCGGTTCCAATCACCCATTTGTTATGTGCCAATATTTTAATCTAGTACCACTATATAACACGAGATACATTTGCCTTACGATCACATTTCTTTTTATATGCTTTCATTGCATTTTCTGTTATATGCACGAATGTACAATATCAAGCCGAAACTCTTATCAGTATTCAACCATAGATTAGAAAAACTATTTTTATATAGTAGTATAGAATGCAACAAGGCAGAAAATGCTGATAATACAAATCAATCCAATTATGACATTGGAAATACCCCAATGTGTATGAGTTTGTTGCAGGTGGAAATAAGTAGGCTACTAGATCACTGCAATTTAACGTAGTAATATGGACGCAATTCTCTTTTGGAAAGTGACCAGGAATGTCATTAAATCGATTACGATAGACGTTTTTCAGCAAAAATAGATTGTAATAAATTTAGGAATAGCTTTCAGTTTATCTGAGTAAACAGCATATTATTAAAGTCTTGTGTTTCCAAAAATAAATCAGCAAACATTAAAATGTCAAGCTCAAGTACACGCGAAGCTGGAGTTCCCATTGTTATCGATAATGGTTCGGGAATGTGTAAGGCTGGCTATGCAGGTGACGAAGCACCGTTGGCTATTTTCTCAGCAATCGTTGGTCGTTTAAAGCATAAGGTTGGTAAAATTTTGTGATTGGAGAAAAGTATGATGCATAGCGAGTGACTTTCACTTACACTTTATTTAAAGCTGTACTGTAAGGCTTATGGAATAATAATTATTATGCTTCGTCAACAGAAATCATTACGAAGCAACACGCTCATTGATGCCTTTGTTGGAGAAATAGCGCAAATCAAGAGGGGAATATTAAACTTAAAGTATCCAATTGAGCACGGTGTCATAAAGAATTGGGAAGACATGGAAAAGATTTGGCATCATTGTTTCTACAATGAGCTACGCGCTAAGCCAGAGGAGCATCCGGTGCTGCTTACTGAGGCTCCTCTTAATCCCAAGGCCAGTAGAGAAAAACTAGCTGAGGTACTGGAAAATCAATCATGAAGATAAGCAATCATTGCAGATTTAGTTTTAACTATTATACATGTGTAATATCTAATTTTTAAGGTTATGTTCGAAACCTTTAATGTCCCTGCGATGGCAGTCGCAATTCAAGCAACATTGACACTTTATTCCTCTGGAAGAACTACTGGCATGGTATTAGATTCTGGAGATGGAGTCTCACATACTGTCCCCATTTATGACGGTACTCAATCATGTATTATTGAATTCTTGGGTATAATGATATTTTTGCACTGTGTTCTTATAAGGTCTGTTTCGTTAATTGTTACAAGGTTACACTTTGCCACATGCGATTGGAAGATTAAATCTAGCTGGTAGAGATTTGACAGATTACTTGATACGCTTACTGGATGAGAAAGGCTTCTACTTTATAAGTACTGCAGAGAAGGAAGTTGTCCGAGACATGAAAGAAAAGTTGTGCTATGTTGCCCTTGATTATAATCAAGAATGTGAGAACTCAAAAGCTCCTGGCAAGTCCATTGATAAAACATACGTACTACCGGATGGTCAAGAAGTTACTGTTGGGAGTGAAAGATTTGTTTGTGCTGAAGCGTTATTCAGACCATCGTTGTTAGGCTGGGAAATGCCAGGATTATCAGAGTTAGCTCACGATACAATAAACAAATGCGATCTGGATGTTCGCAAGGTTAGTTCTTTTAACTCAATGGGATATAAATTAACTATTGAATAGTACCATCAATATTTAATACATCCGCATTTATAGGAACTTTTCTCAAATATAATACTGAGTGGAGGAACAACAATGCTTGCAGGTTTGCATGAAAGATTGCAGAAAGACATGACGGAAGCCTGCAATGATGCAGTAACGGCTAAGGTTGTTGCACCACCTGAACGAAGGTACTCTGTATGGATGGGTGGGTCTGTTTTGTGTTCCCTTTCATCATTCCAGGACAATTGGATATCGAGAGCCGAATATAATGAATCTGGAAGCAGTGTCGTTCACAGAAAATGTTACTAAGCTTATGCAGTTAACTAATCATGACTTTGTTTACATCTATGCATGCATCTATTCTATCGTATTTCTTATCGGTTTAAGAATATAAGTGCACATACTCGTTATAACACAAAGTTTAAATAATAATTAATACTTTATAAAATTGTTTGCTTTAACATAAATAATAAAAACTATAGAATTAGATATTCGTTTCAAGAATTTTCTACATTTATTGGCTTTTGGGAATTTTGATTCAAATTACAATGAGGGAAGAGACGATTGAGTCATTTTAAATTTTAAATACCATAGGAAATGCATGGATCCACGTCCTCATTCTCTACCGATATAATGCGTCGCCAGTCTGGAGTAAAGTGGGGCGAAATTGAGACCATCCTAAGGAAGGTTTTACTAACATTTCTTCGGCTTCGATCCTCCCCCGCTTCCGCCATCAGAGCACGGGCCGACACAAACACATTTGTCTTCTTTTTTCTCTGGGCAAGCAGGCTTAACTTTAGGTTGACAGTCATCGGAAGGGCAAGTGAATGTAGCAGTATCAGGAACATTGGCACAGGTTGGAGGATTCGGTGGGCACTGGAGACCCCCAGGAGGAGGGCAGCATTTTGGTTTACCGTCGTCACACATGATGGAAGGTTTGGTCTAAAGGTCTCTCTAAAATCAGAATTCAAACGTATCTTAGCGTACATTGAAAGCATTCATTAGCCCAATATCAATCATCAGCATAAAATTATTATGTATTCTTTACCACGTGTGCTTACGATGCTATATTTTAGGCCGAAGTCCCTGTTTCGTATGAATGAGGTGGCTGTTTTTAGAAGCGGATCCAAGCAGTAGGTTAGGAGAAAAAATATAATTGTGAACAAAGGAAACTTGTAGAAAAGGGGGAACGTCAGCGGCTGATGCATTTGATTATTCATGCTTGATCCAAACGAGGGACAGCCGTGCTCCAAGATTTGTTTACTGAGTATTCCCGTAGCAACGAATGTGTCATCAGTGCTTTTGTGCTTTGTCCAATCCAATAGGAACTGCATATTGAGGGACTGGGGCATATATTGATTGTATGCACTGCATAGTAAAAGCATTTATCGGGCAGGAAGTTGTCTACCCTGTTGTAGAGAAAGTGCTTTTACAGTCATACCTTGCGAGTCAATAGTCAAAGCACTCTCCACATAGAAGTAAGCTTCCAATACATAGCATAGGGAATAGTTTTTGACAACTTCTCATTATGACAGTTCTATCGGCATGTATTTATTTGATACTAGTAGTAGCATAGAATATAGTTATTTTCACTCTTATATCTAACTAACGGTGATAGCCAATACGGAAGAAAATGTTCGGTCTTCAAGGACAAAGTGTAAGTAAATAAGGGAGTATTATGGTGTAGCATATTTATTTGCAAGCTGCATGACTGCTTGAAATTAGAACTAGTACCACTTCATGAATCTAACATCACTTATGCTCATATTTAGGCCAAACCAGGTCCTCGTGCACCATTTACAAAGTCCACAACTGGGTCAAGTATGGCTACCTCAAGTGGCAATGCTAATCGAGCTGGAGCTTCTTCTGGAATTAGTCAAAGACCTGAGCGATTCTCTCGAGGTGCAAGTCCTTACAGCACAAGTTTGACAAGTGGAACTGTTACCTCTGGTAGAAGAGTTCAATCTGCAGCTACTTCTAAACAACGCAGCTCTTTAGGCCCAAATATTAAGGTCTGCAGCATTTTTATTACATCAAACATTCATGTTATACTCGGAACTTTATTGGTTTAATAATTGTATTTGGTAACATCCTCTAAATATCCACAGGCATCTGAACTCTTCCGAAAAAATTCCGAGCCACAAATTCCTAAAAAGCGTGTGACAAACAGCAACATTAAGCAAAAAGAAAGCGATAATGTTATAAAAATGAATAAACCCAAGCATGTAAGAATAGACACTGATACGGACGCTTCCGCCATGGCTCCAAAATCTAGAATTGTTACTTCAGCTCGTTTGCTGAGAGATCGTGGTGGCAGTGGTTCATCTTTCCAAAGTAGTCAAGGACGAAGACCATTTTCATTTTCCTCGGACAGGGACAGGAGTAGAAAGACATCCGTAAGCTCCAATGATTAACTGAAGTAGCTGCTAATGGAAAATGAAGTATAATTTTCAGTAATGAGCTTGAATGGGTTCTTGAGATGACATCTCCTTCCCGAGATGTGAGACTGTGAAAACAATAATGCTAGTGTAGTTACTAATACTTTCACAAGACCACATCCCCGACTTAGTAAACGATCTTATTCAATGGATACAACGACTTTTGAGCCTGAGGAAACTGATAATTTTCCCCAGCAGGATTTTCACGCACAAATGATACAAATGAAAATAGCCGAGCAGCCAGAGGAAACGTTGAAGGAAGAGAATTTTAGAAATAGCTCACAACGTTCCATCAAAGGTGATAAGTTGAGTAAAACATTTTCAAAAGAGAAAAGTGAATCGATAGACAGCACCCAAGGAGAAAGTACTTTAATGAAAACATCAGCGTTCGACAGAATGCTGTTGATGCAAAGTGACGACTTACTACAGGATGTATCTGAACTCATAAATGAAATTAAATCCTCCGAAGCTAATAAACGAGGCATAAGAAATAATGCTGATAGTAATGAGGACGCCAGTGAATTCAACGACACTTGTGCACAAGAAGTAGTAGATCCTTCCTTTGAAAGGCAAAATAGTTCTATTCAAGAGAAATTAGATTCCATTGAAGGGAGATTCTGCAGTTTAGAGCTGTCTGGGATTGAGCTTTCTGATATAACATGTCCACAAAATGTCATGGAACAAAGTGTGCCAAATAGTTCGAGACTGGAAAGGTCATTCAGTGCAGTGTTAGGTAAACCAGACGTTGGGAACGTTCCCCACAATTTTACTCTTATTGAGTGCGACAATGACAATAGTCAGAAAAATGATTTTTCCAATTCTAATAATCTCTTTTCATCTAAATCAGATGCTCTGGCACTACAAGTTAGCGCAAGAGCAGCATCTCCAGCAGACGCGAATTCCACGTATGGAATAGATCAAGAAGAAATACAAAGAAAAATCTGCTCCGCATTGAGATTATTAGAGGAAGAGGAGCAAAAAATAAATGGGGACATGAGAGACACCTCCTTGCGATCAGGTGCCAGATCTCAATCCCCACTTGTATCAGTGTCGCTTCCAGATTCCAGACCGGAATCACAAGTGCAAAGTTGTAAATCTTCACCGAGATTACGGTCAGAGGAAAGAAGCATCATGTATCAACATCGACCAACCTCAAAGGGAATATTTGATGCTGGAGCATTTACGACCCAGTCTCATCATCATCAAGAAAACGGCCCAAATGTACACGTTTTGAATGACGGATCACGCTCAGCACGCTCTTGTTCTTGCATCGCAGATCATCGGTCTAGCGAGTCTCTGAATTCAGCTAGAAGCTCCAAAACTACAGTGGGGAACCTTGCGAGCTCAGGAAATAATGTACCTTCTAGATTACCTCGCCCTGATTCTGGTGGAGAAGAAATGTGGAATACGACAGATAACAAAACAAAGTAATCCTATATTATGGATATCAGGATGCATAAAAAGATGTGGTTAGAAGTATCAAAACCGATTTTAACTCATTTTTCAGACAAATATTCTCATTTTTGGACGAAGTTGAGAAATCAGACCAAGAAATACTATTTGGACTGCGGTTTGATTCTGATGGACTCGGTCGACCAAGACCAAGTACTTCTTCCATTTGTGGGGCTAGCAAAGATCTGAAATCCTCCGGACTAGCTACAACAACAAGGCAACCTACTGGCGAAGAAAAGCAGTTCAGAACGTAATTTTCTTTATTGAAGCAGTAATTTACTCTCCTACCAGAAAAGACTACACGGTCATAATCATGAATATTAAGATAGTATAATGCTGCTCGTGTGCCTTTTTTTTAGTATGGATTGCTTGATACGGAAAGGATCCGTTGAGCTTTCTCGCGAGATATTACTACTTGAAAGAAAACTAGATGAAGCACATCATGCAGTCAAACTGTTAGAAGAATCTTTGCTTAATCAGCGTGAACTAAACATCCGTAATTTAAGGTATATTTATATTATTAAATGTATGCAAGCAAAACTTAAAACTTTCAATTTACATTATTTTATTTAAAAAATAACCATCGTCATTGTAGGAATTCCGAACGTGATTTTAAAAAACGGATAAGGATGCAAAAGGAAGAATTTGATGTGGCCTTCTCAAGAAACGAAGCATTAATAAATGAGATGGTTGCAGAAAAGCGAGTCCTTCAAGAAAAATTGGACAAACTAATCAAAAATTTCGAGGAAATGGAAGAGAGACATAAAGAGCAGATAAAGTCCATGCAGCAGAAGCACTTGGATGAAATCCGTAGGCTGAGAAAAATGCAACAAAATGCCGAAAGTTCTTTAAAGCAGAAGCTTGCAGGAAATAAAGCACAGGCTAACGAAATTAGAGTATGTCAAACGAAAGCCACTTACACATTAAATGGCAAAATTGCATTAGGAATGAGTGTGCATATTACTTTTTTATGATTTCATAAAGGAAATGACTGTAAAGGGTCTCGAGCCGGAGGTTCAACGAATCATCCAACGTCATCAACAGGAAATGTCCGAGATGCGAGCTTGGCATGCAGATGAAATAAGAGAGACTGAAGAGCGATATCAAAGAAAACTGCACATGCAACTTGAAGACATGCGAGAAAAATTTGCAAAAGAAAAAGAAGACATAATTTCTCGTGAAAGGGACTTGGCAAACAGACGATTAGATGTAGAGTTAAAACAAAAGGAGGATGAGATTGAAAATCTCAAACGAAGACTTACCAACGAAATTTTCGAAGAACGGGAAAGAGCTGTTTCTGAGGAAGTCCGACTCAAAGAAACAATGCAAGAGGCTGTTAGGAAAGCACAGATCAAAGGCGAAGTGGAGCTGGAGAATCTCAAGCAAGAACACACAACAAAATTGGCAAATTTAGAGCGTAAGCATGAATCCGAGCTTAAAAGCTTGACAGACGTGTTCGAGGCAGAGAAACAAAATTGGGCATCAAATCAGAATAGAAAGCTTGAACATTCGTTGGCTGATCAAGAGGGAAAACTTCGGGAGACCTTCCAAGATGAAAAAGACAGAGAGTGGCGAGAAAAGGAGAAAAAGTTGAAAGAGGAATTTGAAAAATTTAGAAAAGATGATGAACATGCTACAGAAGCACGATTTAGGTAAGGATGTTGCTGTTAATATTGCAATTATTTATACCTGGTAGAGCGACCTCTTCTCATCTTAATTTATATCTTATATACAGAAGAATGCAAGAAAAGCTTCAATCCGAGCTGGAGGAAATGGAGAAATCAGAACGAGACCTCAAATCAAAGTTCTCACAAACCAAATCTGATTTAATTGCCAGAGAAGAGGAAATTTTCAGTATGAAGACATCATTGACCTTGAAAGATAAGCAGATGAATGATTTGCAAGAAATAAATATGAAGATGCAAGAGGAACGCGTTAACTTGACCTCAGTAATACGCCGGGAGTTTGTGGACCAAATTCAAGCTATAGAGGAAGAATGTCGATCCTTGAAATCATCGATTGTTGAAATACAGTCGAACTCAAAGCTGCATGTAGAGCAGAAGCAATTGGAAATCGAAAAAGTTATTGCTGAGAAAGATGCAGAAATAGAAAAGATTGGTTTACGAGTAAAGCAAGCTCTAGCAAGAAAAGATGAAACGATAGCAGAGCTTCAGAAGCAATTCGAAAAAAGTTCATATCAAATAAGTCACTTGGAAGAGTTGTTGGAAGAACAAAGAAAAGAGTTTTTGCATGGAATGAAACTGCAATCTAGCTCAACTGCGGGTGCACGAAAAAAGTAAAAAATTTCCAATCATAATAATTATCGGATCGGATCTTAGCTGAAAGAATAACGATTATAAACAGTGTGTTTGCTGTTGTGCTTGGGCTTTATAAAAACAGGAAGTATAAATTCCATTTTTGTTATTTGTTCGGAATAAGAGTTGTGTTTCATATATGTTTACATGTTTTTTTCAACTAACGCATGTAATGGAACGTGTGCATGTGAAGTGATGAGGTTTGGCACAACCGACCCCAATCCAATGTATTAAAAAATATACACAAGCAAACTGTCGGACGAAGAGAGTATGCATGATTTTTTTCAATTTAAACTTGTTTTCCATCGATTCAAGCACAACAAAACCATGCTTCTTTTTACAGTTATAGGATAGTTGCAGTTTGGAATTCGTCATTCTGTCAATATTTGTATAAGATATTAATACGAGTTGTAAGTAATTAAAGTAAATTGTAGTCATTCATGACATGTTTATAAAATAGGAACAGTAGATAAGTTTGAGCTGGTTTGTTTTTCATTATCTTATTTGTTCGCTTTGGAATTTCAAGTAATCTCTGGATTTTTTCCATAATTTTTTCCGTATATATATTTTGTAAACGTTTTGTTCAAAATAAAAGATCTCAGGAAAATAACAAACAAAAATTTCAATTTTTGTCAATTAATTTTTAAGCTGATGTAGGTAGAAGTATTCTTAAACGTTGAATGAGTCTTTGGAAAAATTGTAAGCATATTATATAAGTGAAAGTCAGTAGAAACCTCATGTCAGCCATGTAATACACTTATATTTATCATACACTTCATCTCGGCAAATAATTTTGTTCCATTATTTGCGGTGGATGGTTGATAATTTGCTTATTAGTTTGTCTCAAAAACTGCTACCAAAATACATTAAAGTCAATCACTTGAAGGGTTTCATCATCATTTCATCTAGCACAGTATACAATAGATACTCATCGGTTTCTCATGAAACTTGGCGTTGACCTTAATTTTACGATTTTTCTTTTGTTTGCTGAGTCTGCTTATTCTTTATATCGTACCATTACTCAACTAATGCATGAGGAAGAATTAGATAATGTACACTTTCCGTTCACTCCAATAAAGCATATAAGATCAAGAAGTAAGCTAGTTCATATGTACTCTGCCTATTACAATATTCTTCGCTCTTAAATAATGAATTCGAACACTTCAAGTTTTAGGGTTTTATCTCATTAACTGGATTTCTTTGTACGAAAAACTTATCAATGTCTGAGCTAGAGCTGAAGTAATGCCTTTAATCATAATCTACAAAACTGTATACATGATTGATGATATGACAGAGTATCATTTTGCCTTGACTTCTTATGCAAATAAGAGAAGAGGTTACAACAACTACAACTGACTACAACAACTTGGATTGTTCTAGCATGTAAGTATTTGTGACATGAATGACGAAATGGATCATAAATATTAAACATTTTAGAGCTTCATTGCAGCTTCTTGAATCCAATGAACAATATAGGAAGATAAAATTGACTCCTTAAATAGATAGTATATTCCAAGATGTCCAGCAGCCAAGCTTCTTTATACATCCAGCATATTATGCGTATAAGGAATGGATATGTAGTACAATGTTAATGTTACGTCTACATTATGAAACATAGGATATTATATTTAAATGAATTCTGGCTTCGAGAAAAATGGTAGTAAAGTCCTGCGTCAGGGTAAATCAACATTATGTGCATGCCTGTCTGATCCTGAATAGCTTATGAGGACGGATTAAAGAGTGTTACTATTTTAAAAGTTGAGTTTATGACCTTAGCATACGTATTCCATCTGCATAGTGAAAGAAGAGCATTCCTGATAGAACAGGAGACGACACTAATCTTTTTATAAAAACGTAAACACTCAGTGAGTCCATTATGTACATGACACATTCATTCGTAAAATATACCCAAACGAAATGAGTAATACTCCACGTGAGTAACCTTCCATTTACATTCAGTATCAGTCAACAGTTGTGCCTTTGGAAGATTATTTAGGAACATTTTGTGTTATCACAATAGCAAAACAAAACGTCAACTTATACAATGCTCAGCATTAGTAGCTGTCTCGTTTTACATGAAATTCGTCTTCAACTTAGCATATCAATATGTCTTCAAAAATATAGAACGGGGCTTCAACACGTCTGGCATTCTTTGTGTTCCATACTTATTAGCATCGGTTTATAATATGATATGGATGCTGATATGTGTTTCGATAGTCGATATGTAAAAAGGGAATGTACCACAAAAAGAAGAGCTATGCTTATGCTGCTTAAACTAAAGCCAATGTTTTCATATAAAACCGAGGCTATGTCTATGGATGGATCTATTCAAGCCTGTAATGTCATGCGTTGTGTGTGTGGTATAGCAATTTGCCCAAGCGATTGAGTCATTCGTCTGCATTTGTATCAACATCAACCGTTCCGTCCGATTGCTGGTACTTTGTTGCTCATGAAGTTGGAAAATGTATCACTTTCTATCCAACCGTGACAAGAAGAACAACTACTAAAGTCAAAAAATCGAAAGCAGTTGATATTCTACTTGCATGTGGAATACTTTATACCATCCAAAAATATTTGAAACAAGAGAACAAGCTATTACTTCATCACATAGTTGCTATCATTTTGGTTTCGGTGACCTCAATTTGTTTGTGCGCAGTATTTATTGAGTTGAGAAGCATATTTTCTCCCATAAGGAATCACCATGTGTGAAAGATATTTTATTGAGGTATATGGCATTTTTCTAATTATGAAACCCACAAAGTTAATAGGATTCGACAGGTGTACTCATTTGTGTTTTGTTCTTTAAATTCAATTTAGTTTCCTCCGTATGAAACTGTGAGCCCGGAATTTCTACTGGAAGAATCCTTAGCTTTGGTACATCCCAAAGAAATTCTCATTCACAGTGAAGTTTTCTTTGTTCCATTCGAGCCAATGCCGGAGAAGCCGGAGAAAAGAATTTGGTTGCGAAATCGGAAAAGTGTTGAGCCTGATCTTGGAGCCATATTAAAAAACAATATAAGGTTTATGATCAGGAAGACGAAACATTTTGGTCTCCTTCTCTCTCAGCTTACATGGGTCGGACTGCTTAATTTTGCTGAAAAGCGTCATATAGTAAGCCAAAAAAAAAATTGACTCATACAAACATGAAAAAGCAAGCGGTAGAAAATATGCATGTCATTTGCTATGTTATGGACAACTATAGCCATACTGTGAATGTGCATGCGTATTAAAGTTAAAATGCGTTGGATAAAGTGGCTTATAAATTTTGTTTTATATTTGTACTAGTTGCAGCAATATGATGATGATTTGAGGGCAGCTTCCCTTTACATCATAATGCTGAAAAAAGAGGCAACTGGACTGACCCAGTTCATAAACTGTTTGCACATGACTGGAAACCATGAGATTGCCAATGTAATTGAAGTCAAACTGGAATTACTCTTGGAAGATATTGAGTGCGTGTAACAAATAACAAACAAAATAACTTTTAGTATTAATCTCATAGTATTAGAACATCAGCATTTGAGTTAGATCAAGCATTTAGTAAACTATAAAACGGACGACTTTAATGCATGGTGCACTTTCTATAACTTTTTCATTTATATTTTAGACGCGGGTATAGCTATGGTCAGTTTGCTGACATTGAAGTATCCCTGGATGAGTGGAATGGACATTCCTTGCCACCCAAAAAGAGAAAGACATCTGCTGATTCTGGGTTTGATGATGAAGAGCGTGAGGTTGAGGCATCCGTAAATGTGATGGGAAGACAAAGGCGAGTCTGCAACATTAAACCCCTTGATGCTTTGGATGTCATTGCAATTATTAATGGAAAAGAAGACTCTGCATGCAAAGTTGAACTTTGCAAATGTGGTCACTACCATCAGTATCCTAAATGGAAAGATGTGAACCAAGATGATAGCATGAAAGACCCTGGCTACAGTGTTGTGTACAGTTTCTCCAAGTATTTTCAAAGAAAATGTGAGAAGCGCACATCTGTCCAGCTTCCACGGCAAGGTATACTGAGCCCGGTTAAACAACCGGTGGAAGTTGGCTCGGATTTGAGTCATGGAGTGTCCGAAGACCTTGAGTTTACACAACCAAGACGCTCTTGCTCTCATCGAAGGCTTCGATTTAGCAGCTCAAATACTTTTGCAGCACACCCAGACGACGTTCAAGCATCCGAACCGGAAAACGACGGAATTGAAAGTTTCAACCTGAAGAGTAAACTTCCAAGCTTTCTCCGTAGATTTCTCTAGGCCGGATTGGAATCACAATCACTAGCATGCTTACGGTACTGGTAGCGTTTCAAAACAAGATACATATGTTTTGTTTTAGTATTTCTGCAGGATTAGGGAAAATCCCTGATTATTTTATCGTACTTAAATACCTTTTAAATAAGGATCTCGATGTTGACCTTAACGTATGGTGTTCTCTTACTCATTACTTACTCAATTTAAATTGAGTTTTTAGACAATTTTAGGTGCTATTTAATTTTTACTTTTCAATATGAGTTATGATTATGATACATTATATTTGGTGATAACTTTTTGTGATTTTCATCCCATAAAAATATAAAAAGACTGAAATATATATTTAGGATCGTGTAAATTCTTACTACAATATGTTACAGTCGCTTTTAACAACTCTCTATATATTTTTAGCTTATTACGCATAAATTGTGTGCTTTCTCCGACTTTCATTTGTTAGAAAACATTAAATGCAAATGTTGTTCGAGAACGATTTGAATAGGTTTATTCGTGTAAATAAATATGTGTACTTTAAAATCTTTTGTATTATAATTATCGTTTCTACATCTGCCTGCATAACGCGTTTATTGACTTTTTCTAAATTTATGAGTCACCGATCGCCGGAGTTGTTGATGTGTGCCAACAAATAATTGCCACTGCGTAAATTGCAACAATTCTTCGGAAAATTCCTGCAATGTTTCATCCACAACTCCTTTTAAGTATTTGAGCTTTCCATGACACACTGTTGGGAACAAGTGATGATTAGGGTGGTCCCCAAAGGTTGTCAAAACTGTCATGCAAAATGGCATTATTCATTGGTTCTTGTAATTATCGGGAATGTGTTATTGTTGAGTGAAATTTATCGAGCTATCTCACCTGAAAACAGATTTTGATGATACCAGTCTGTTTTCGATGCAGTAGCATCCAATTGACATAATCTGGACAAAGTATTGTGAACAAAAAGTTAGTCATAAAATGTTCAATGCTTTTCATAGTCTGCTAGAAACCTACCCGAAATCTGGATCAGGGCGAGATTCGTCCCCATCATGAAAGCAAAGTGGATGGTGATGGGCAGAATTATTAGATACAAATGCGAACCAAAAGGATGATGCGGTCAGTATTATTGCCCATGCTTGAAATCCTGCCTGTATAGCAAATATTTTGAGCATAATTAAATTTTACCATTTACATATAGAATACAGAAACACTGACACTAAACATAATATTTAACACTAATTTACCAAATATGTTGGAGCAAGTCTCATGAAGATCACCAGTTCTAGTATGACCAATGCGTTTTCTAGTCGCACTTTTTGCTTCCCTTGAAGGAGAGATATAATCCTGATGGCAACTTGTACAAGTCCATATACACCATAAAGTGAATCGATAACGAATGGCATAATGTATTTGTGAAGAAATGATTTTGGTCTGATTGGTAGCATTTCAACCATCGGCTCGCCAAGCGAAACTTCGTAATCCTTTCATTTTCATAAAAAGGATTACATTACATTTGACAATTTAACTTCTTGCAGTCAAACGTCTAATAGCTAATATTTTTGCTGAGGATTACCAGAATCGTGTTAGGGAACAGGTGATGACTAAAAGCGTGGCTGATTCTCCACTCATACGATGAAAGAGAACTCAGGTCATAATAAAATATTCTCCAACTGTCCTTTTTATGGAAAAAGTTATGAGCTCCCACCGTGAGCATGCCTAGTGCAGTTCCAGCAGCAACTTGAAAAATCATGGAATCTAGCCAAACTGCTAAAACAGCAAGAATCATGTAAGCAACAAATAACGAATCTTGAATCAATGTTGCTTCCTGGGAAGGTTCCATTCCCACCTCCTGCATATCAATATAGTTTTATCATTGTTCGCTCCGCTATTTTAAATTTTCTACTGGCATAAACATATATAATTAGACGCACTTTTATAATAGGTTCAGCTTTTCGCTTGAGCGTTTTGTAGAAGCCATTTTCTTTAAAAGTATATGGAGAATTTCTTGGCTCTTTAGCATCTGCAACGTAGTATTTCGCCAAAGTTTGCTGGACCTTTTTCACATTGACGAAATGCGAGGACTCAAACGCTTCAGTGATATCAGTGCCTCGCGAAAAGTCAATCCAATCTTGTCCACCAGGATGTTTTTGAATGAAATCTTCAAGATTGTAGAGCTTGTCATGAACTCTCCAATAATTTCCAACGTCGTCATCTCGTCTTTTGACTGTTTTTCTCAAAAAGATTACAGTGAAATTTCTAGGGCAGACACTTTGCATGAGCACAATTTGAAATATTACCTTTCAGCCATTCAAAAATATTCGGATGAAACAACCCACGTTCTCCAGTGTAGCGAAAAATTCCCCCAAAGCTGGATTTCATGGTATTAAAATTTGTAATGTCCGCATTGTAATTCTGACTGTTAGTTTTATGTTTATCAATGGAACTAGATAATGGAGCCATTACTACTAAGAATTTAATACTTTAATTAACAAAATTTATATATTATGAGAATAACTGTCAGCCCACTCATATGAAGTGCCACTTGAGTAATGTCCAGGACTCCAGATGAGTAAATATGTTTATGCTGCAACATTGGTTTTATTGGTTCTGATTCGATGCAAAACTGTACTCAAAACTCATATGCGTATTACTCACAATTCCATTTAAAGGATGCTTATGTAATTTGCTTTCAGAGTACACTTGTAATATTATTAAAAAATACGTTGATTATATATACACTCCATATTTTATACATTAAGTACATATATCTGCTCTGCATATAAAATCCAGGTTTTAACAACTTATAGTAATTAGGCTATGAGATATTTCATTTCATACAATATCCTCGCGTACGTTGATTAGATGTGATGGCTGAAACTCTCAACATTACTCAATATAAACATCCTTCAAAGTCGCTGTAAGATCTACTGGTTGATTAAAAGTTCCATCATCTATTTTAATGAATAACCAAATCAGACTACAGTAAAACTAGATTGTCAGTATTTTGCAATTTCTCAATAGTATCACAATGCCCCCGTATTCATAATAACTGTTTGAAAGCTCAACCAAAGGTTTACGTACAGCATAAAAGTATTAGTATCAATCAAATTTAGTCAACACATTATAAAAATAAGTTTTCAATGAATATAATGAGACATCAGATCTTTACAATGCTATTTAAGATGTTGCTTCAACTGGCCATGATGGTACACTGAACTTAACTTTAAATTATACTGGATGTAATAGTCCCTCAAACATAATGAGATAAAATACAATCACATAGTATTTGAGGTAAGACAAATAAATATTATGTATAATAAACATATACTTATAAACATTGCATGATGACCACTAAAATCAGGCTCATTAAGCAAACATGCCCACACTTACGAGGAGAAAGAGAAAAGCTCGCAAAAGTAGTCAGGCTCCCAAAACCCACCGATTAGATACCAAATCGGAAATGAGGTGATGGATAATCTGGTCCAAGTGAGCGAGTAATTTTCCAGGCAACACTTTATTACCTTTATTGCTTCCAATATAGTTCAAAATGATGTCATGTATAGTCACATGCATGTGCTTTATTTCCTTACTACCGTTTCTTGAGCTTATGACTTAACCACCTGTAGAAAAAACAAACCCATTTCTATTCAAATAAACGACAATAATAGCATCTTGTGGCTAAAAATAGAAAAACTTACGGTTTTTAACCAATGTACACGGTCACCACTGACTGAATGTACGTCCGACGGTTGTCTCATGACTGCATTTCTCATACCTACAATAAGTTTAAACAGTATGTTTTTAGACTAATTAAGAAGTATCATTACTACTACATATCTACTGCGATTACTATTACTACTGTTTTGCATGCTACGATAATGAGTAGATAATTTCGGTTTGGCATTGTTTTCAAAATAAATTATGTATGTTCTTGTATATAAGTAAAAGGCATCTTCACCGGTCAATCAGTATCTATCTGTACACCTTCAAAGTAGGAAAGACATCTCACTATTGAACTGGCTCAAGAAAACCAAATTGATTAAAACTGTGAATATTTGTTTGTGTTCCTATTTGAAAACGAAAGTGTGGAAGAACTACTAAAATGCTATACAACAAGAAAATATTTTTTCTTCGAAAACTCGCTTCCAAAGTTATGGTAAGCACTAAGCTCTTCATACTCTTCATTGTTTTTGGAATTACACCTAATGTCTACCCTACAATAACATCATCCTTATTATTATTCAGGGGCCACAACATGAAAAATCCAAGAATACAGGAAACAGACCAGTAGAAGACTCACATTCCTGCCAAGTGAGATATTATTGCCTTTATTATTCTTGATTATTATTCTAGCTTAAGAATCATTCCAATGTCTTAGTTAGATTTTTTGGGGTCTTTCAGGACCTGGATAAAGATATGAAAGCATCAGATGATGCCATTTCAAATTCCATCACAAACCAGAGATTTTCAAAGATTGAAAAACGGAATTCTGAACAGTCTTCATCGGCTACCGCATCTGGCTCGATAACTTCGGTAATTTTTCATTGACAATTTTCATCAATTTATTTATAGGAGTTGTTTTGTCAATAAGCCAATTAGTATGTTGATGGATTGCAAATTGCAATTAAAGCATTAACAATTTTCGTTTCCCTTACTTAATTTCAGGGATTACTAGCTGCGAAACTCAAGTGTGATGAATGGGGAATAGAGCCACAGCGTGTAAAAAAGACCAACACGTCCCAAGGCATAGGATTTTCCAGTCGCTTGTATGACTCGCCGAAGACGTTGAGAAATAAAAAAATGCATCCATCCAATAAACCACACCAAGCGCAAACTCTTCAGAGAAGCAGAAGCATGAAAGAAAGGAGGCATGCGCTTGACAATCTTCGGAAATATCGGAGTTGCTCATCCTCACTCTTTAGAATTGATGAGATTGATGATGAGAATAACGAAAAGGGTATTTGCTAGCGGATTTGGCCATTCCTTATATTAAATCTATGAAGTTCTAGCTAGAATAGAATTCCTACAGATTCAAACACATTTTCATTAAATTGTCAAGACTGATTTGTTATTTTTGTAAAAATGTAACCTTTATATTAAGATTATGTTTTTTACTGATTGTAAATGCTCCTGTATATACCATTTTCGGAAGAAGTTGCAAATTAAAATTTGTACTTGTTTATATATTCATTCCTATGAAAATGCGTCAATGTCATTCATTACTGATTCAGGCATAAAATACATTGTGAATTTCTTACAGCGATGCATATTACATTATTTCAAGGTGGAAACGACAATTTAAATCTATCGACTCAGTATCTTTTCTTGATATTTGTTATGATACACCTTACACATGAAAGATGGCACCCATTTTACAAAAACTAGATTGTCGATAGTGTCAACAATGTAGTTACTATTTGAATCGGTTAGAGATTATTACATTTTAAATTTCGCAAGTTTAACTTAACCGGCTATAAGCGCTATATAGGGTGTGACTAAATGTGTCATCTGATTTTTTCCCCATATTATCTCTGTACAAAGTCATGTGCTTCAGTTCCCTCAAGATGTGTGGATGCTTAAAAGTTGCACGGTTATATAAATATTCATGAGTGTCAGCTTTTCAATTAAAAAATGATTTTGAAACACATTACATCGTCTCTGTGTAATGCAGGAATATATACTAAAGGAAATCACACACTGAACTGTTATGCAGTATTCGCTGATAAAGACAATCCTTCGTCAATCAATCTAAGCATTTTGTCAATCAAAGTCATTCATACCTGAACTAAATCAGTCGCACGTTAATCTAGATAACAGTATGAAGTATCCTGAAGAGCGAAAAATCATTACAGTACAATCTAACCTTGGTTTAATATTGTATGCATCTGTATAAAATTCAGACCACGTAAACTTTTGTTCCTTCGTCATGCACTTTTATCAAAGGGTTAACCAAACTTCAAGATATAGCTATCATTGTATAGTCGCCATTATCAGTACAGATAACATCAGTTAGATTATTTGCAGTCACATTTGCAATGTCATAGTTAAGGTATTTCCATTAGAAGTAAAGTATGATTTGTCACATTTCTCTGTACTGTCGAAGCAGAAAGTAAGGGAGTCGACCAACCAGAGAATTCACCAGGGACCAAGCCCAACAAATTCACGTAAGCTAAAGCCCACAGTACGTTTTATGCATAATAATAAACCATTTTAGTATATACCGATATTTGCGGAAAAAATGCTAGAATTTTGCTTGCATTATTTCGTAGGTATCATTATCATGATGGCATATTTTATTATATTATGGTTTATTGGCAGCTGTGAATTACCATTATATAAACCAGCAAATATGGCACTGCCATTCTGAAAATGTTAGGCTAAAGTTTTGCGGAATAATGTCCGTACGCAAATCCAGCACCTAACGAAAACTCTTCCCCTCAGTATATTTTCTAATACCGAAGAATCTAACAAAACTTCTAAAGTAAGCATGCATTTTAAGCCCAAAGAAACTATAAATATCGTGCAACCACAAAAACACTAAATGTATTTCGTAATGTGGTTATGCATAACTCAAATACATAGCTCATACAAATTTTATCGGATAGACTCTATAGTGGTAATTAAATTGACAATTAGTGATTAGTGGTTTCATTGTTCTTATTCTTCCAAACTCTGAAGCCGAAGCTCATCAGTGAGAATACAGCCGGAATGTGTTGACAAAAACATGACGGTCAGTTTAGTTACTTGTTCTAATTTATAAGTCACAAAAAAGGGAAACCAAACGCGAGTTCAATTTTAAGCTTCGGTTCAACAAACGAATTTTATTTCTAAATAACAACGGGCCAATAGTGTAAGAACATAAACTCAAGGATGCGGACATGGAAAGATTTAGTCAGCGTGTGCATGACCAGACGAAGAAGAGCATTTAGTAGCCTTTGGCGTGTTGGTGTATTCTGCGTAAGGAATATTTTTATTTTCACATCACCTCAGTTCAGGTTTTTACTTATTTTTAAAGCTCTTTTTCCTGCATCACTCATTGTTATGAATCATGAACTCGTATGCATGTTTGTGCCACTGTAATAAATTGAATGACACAGCGTATGACGTATATATATGTAAAAGTAGTAATTCTCCCTCGTCATTGCTGCATGAATGGATGAACTCTTCTGCATCCAAGTGACAATGTAGTAGACCTTCTAGCTACTACGTATATATAACTCGTTTGTAACCTAATGCATCGGCGACACTTGCTTCCCAAAAGGCTAATTCTCCTGCAGAGTCCACTTGGTATTAATCTTGATTACGTAGATAATTTATGGGAAGTCTTATGACAAAATGTTATTCACTATTTTCAGTGAGAGATATGACACAAGAAAATAATTTATTTTTTTGCTTTCAAACGGTTGGACCAAATGTCATATTCAAGCGGGTTGAAACTGCAGGAGCGACGACAAAGAAACTGGCTTAACTAGTCGAAATAAGGAGTTGTAATTGTAATGAAAGTAGCAGTAAAGCATTTTAGACCTTGTAAATACGATTGGCACTGAAGATGGAAAGTGTCTCCGAGGCTGTATCATACGCTCGTAATAGCCCTTTCATATTTCTAACGAACTTGTTCCAGTCACAGTCTTTCTCAGAACGAGCTAAAATGCATTCAATACATGCTGGCTCTCATTTTACAAATATTTATCATTTTAGACAACACAGGGATGACAATGGAAATCCTTTCTTCTTTTTCTTAACCCTATCTTTGGATATGCTCGCCCTTTGCTAGTGTCCTAGAACTCTTGGTCTTCTTGGTATATGTTTAGAACGGAATTGATACGTAAAATATTCCATCATTGCAGTTGAAGGCTTGGCCTGAGGACCAGCCTGTTTGGTTAACCTGCTGTGGACTCTGCATTATGCATTTTTCGTATGCTACTTACTTTATTTTTATGCATGTCTACCGATTATAAATATGAGGTATAGTAAAAGTTAGTGAAGTTGTTTGCTGGCAAAACCTTCTATCACACGATACGTGCACACTATTACGGGTGAACGAAGACTCAAAAATATTCGTCTCAAAGCTGCAGATCATGTAATAATAGCCATGTAACCATTGCTCATTTGCTTGTGCATCTTAATATCAAAGTTGTAAAATGGGTTTGTTCATGTTACAAAGAGGCTCCTTTACTTGAGTGCTTGGCTGAGATTGAAGTCTGTACCAACAATGAATAAGAATGCATTTCGTAGCAAATCCAAGAAAATGGAGAGTAAACTGTCAGTTTTAAAAAGAATGTGGCTGCGAAAAGAGTGCCGTATTGCAAGATAGTCGGCAATATGATTTCTTTTAAATATCTTTAACATCTTTACCATTTTAGAATTTTTATTTTTCCGAGTTAATCTCTGTTTTAGCGAGTAGTGTTTTTTTCAATTAGTTTCATGTAGTGCTTGATTTTTGTAAATTAGATTATACACCCTTGTTATTTGTACCGACTTGTTATCATGTACAAGAATAGTTTTGTGAGTTTTAGTGAATGAGGTTAGCATTTGTTCATCAAGTTTGTGAAGGTGAACAACGGTGCCAGCAAGAAGAGATTTGAGATTCTATGCAGCAAACCCAACCTCTTCCTACAATGCAAACCGTGTGATGTTTTTCCACGTGGCTCTCATGCCAAGTAATAGATGAAATAGAAACAATAATGTGCAGACTGCAAGATTTCCAATATAATTAAAAAAGGTATGGGATTCAGATTTTTAAAAAAAATGTGCTAATGCTGCTGAGTCAGGGACTGACAAGGTTTAAAATAATGCGTGCATTATATATTTTATCATAGTGTTTAATAATTAGGCCTTTCAGACACATAAGTAAAACGATGGACGCTCTGCACGTAAATTAAAACCAATTCAGCTTAGCACGATTCTCAACTTTTCCGAAATTGTCAACTTTTTAGTTTAGTTGAGATCAGTTGTGGCATTACAATTCACTCAGGGAATAGTAACTACAGATAGATAGTATGGTTGGATATGTATTTGTTTATTGATGTAATTTCTTATCAAGTAATGAACCTTATGAACTTGCTAGTGATTCCGGTTGTTGTATGTTCATAAAATAAATATATGTATTCCGCAAGTACGCCCAAAATCTTGCTAATCACCCAAAATTGTAATAAACTTTCTTATAGCAGGAAACGAGTAATCTCTCTGTACTTATGTAAGTTACATAAACAAACCCAAAGTAGCGTTGTTTGTTTTTACATGTAATGATTCTTCAGATGAAGATTTGCACAAGCAGCATTTGTGCCACTTTTAACTTAGCATCTTAATGTATCGCTCTCGTATGTCATGTCATTCGATTCGATAGTCTCACTCGTGGTATTTCGTCTTCCGCTAGCTATATGGTCGAATGCATACCTACACTACACACATACGTATGATCGGTTTCTTTGTTACTGATAAAAAGCAGGGTGCATGTGGTAAATCTAATTTTGCACTACATGTAAATCCAATAGCTTTGTTCTTGTTTTGGTAGCATGCATGTGGTTGAGGATAGTCTTGTTTGTATTACAAGATGTAATATCATATATATAAAAGAATTTCCATGAACGTAAAAATATTGTGTATTGTGTTACACCAATAAATAATTTTTTAAAGCATTAGTTGCGGTTGGTCGTGTTACCAAAATATTGAATTAATTGGTGTGCGGTAGATTGTAGATACCATATGCGTTTGATTCCATTTTACAACTAGCCTTTTTGAACAATTTTTCATATATAGTATGCAATCTGAATTATTGACTACCTTATTAGCATTATATAGAGTTACGAAATTACGAACAACTAAATTCAACTAAATTCCAAAGCCAACATGCATGCATACATGCAAGTCTGTACATCTTAATGGATGGTTAGACGTTAGCACAGTATATCATAATTGGGTAGACAGTTTGTTCGTTTTCGCTACACTTTATGTTACTTTCATTCCTCTTTATCTGATTGTCAGTCAGTTGATTTTGCCTACTCACGTTAGTAAATTAGGTTCGTGTTCTGTTCTGCGGCTGATGAAGTGCATTTTTATAGATGTTTATTTAAAAGGCTTCAGATCAATATGGACTTGTAACTTGTAGCCTACTTCATTTCACCAACCTTCACATTCTGTTGAGTTTTTTGTTAAAATTGTTATTTGTAGTTTTGTATTCAGCTCATCATCTTTGCCTGCGTGACAGATTTAATGTGACTCATACGTAGATTGGTCTGTGTGGCGCACGCAAGTGATCTTAAACTTTGGTTACATCAAGTTCGTAAAGTGTAAAGTATAGCAGTGACATCAGAAATACTCTTGCATGTTTATCTAAGATACAACAGTCCAGCTAATGGCACTATTCTAAGTAATGCAAAATTTAATCATAAGATTTTTGGACTTGATGTCACAAACACTGGATCTTGCAATTCCACGTAAAAATGAGTTTATCAAAATACGCCAGTTCCACTACTTGAAAATGTACTGAGATACAAATAGAGCAATCTCTCTGAATTCGCTGAACGTAGCAGCTTTTCCACTTAAAATTCATTCATTAATACTCTGAGTGCATCGTGGAACAGTCATTTCATTAGCATTTCAAAAGACACAATCGAGCTAATGTGAGTTTCCAGTTGCAGCTGGGAGGAAGTGTTTATTTGGAGACATTTGATTTCACATACGGATAGAATATTGTGCGACAAAAGTATTAGAAGAGGGTTGAAACAAATATGAGGACAGTATATATAAATACATATTGTGAATATAAGTCGTAGTTAAGTAGATTTTTATTGAGGAAGTTGAAGAGTTTCAAATTCATCTAGTCGTGAAATCATGAAGCGGAGGGGGATAATGGATATTGGTAAGGGGAGTAAATGTAAAAAGGCTTTCAGATTAAGACGCATCAATTGTTTTTCACTATGTACAGCTAGAGAGATTCACTATCTGTTCAAGAGTCAGGCCGGCCGGGAAAGATCTCACGTAAACAACGGATCTTTTATTGTCTCGTCATGAAGGTTGCTGTGATACTTTTGGTGGCGACATGTGTGGTCTTCAGCATGACAAGGGCATCACCACTTGTTGGTAAGCCCAATGCCAAGCCCCTCATCACACAAGGTGGAGAGGATCCCGATCCCATCATTCGTCAAAGAAGGGATTTCGTCAAACAGGTAAACTCACTTTGCCCCATATTTATTTCTAAATAGCTTTGTTGAGGACTAAAAATACCCTGTTTATATTGCCAATGAATGACATTTCTACAACTATTTTATTGTAACCCAATCCAATAAACTCATGGTTTAACGCTTTTGATCTGATAGATGATGAAAGATGCATGGGAAGACTACGTACGGTTTGCTTGGGGGCAAAATGAGTTGAAGCCAATCAGTCAAACTGGACAGAATGGTGGAATCTTTGGAAATGCCGAAATTGCTGCCACCGCCATTGACTCACTTGACACCCTGTACATTATGGAAATGATGGACGATTACCAAAGAGCCAAAGGACTAGTTACTAATATTACATTCACCGGAATTGTAAGATTGATTATGAACATGTCAAACGTTACATTCTAACAACCTGCATATATGCATATTTATAATATCGTGTTGTTAACAGGATGCCGCAGTCTCCATTTTCGAAACCAACATTCGCATTGTTGGTGGGTTCCTCACTGCTTACGCTTTGACCCAGGATCGCGTGTATGTAGACAAGGCTGTGGAAATGGCCGAACTTCTCCTCCCAGCATTTGACACCCCATCTGGCCTTCCATACAGTTACCTCAACATTAAGACCGGGGTTAGTGCTATTTTTGTTTCCGTATTTAGCTTATTCAAAGTAATCGTGCGGAACCCGTGTTGTAATATGTTGTTTGGCATTTCATTAAACAGCAACCAACTTCCAGCTCCGAAGCTGTTCTTGCTGAGTTTGGAACCTTGCATTTGGAATTTATGTATTTGTCTGATGTGTCAGGAGACGTCAGGTTCAGAGAAAAGGCTTTGAAAATCCGTGAAGTCATGAAAAATATTGAAAAACCAAAGGGTTTGTACTGGAATTTCGTAGATGTTAACACTGGAAGATTCACAAGAAGTACGCTAAGAAATAAACACTCGTAATTTAAACCATTATATTTGAAAGAATGAAAATTAATAATAATCTGAACCTTGCAGATCACGTTTCAATCGGAGCTCTGGCTGATTCATACTATGAATATTTGCTCAAGGCTGCCATTCAATTAGATGATGCCGAAGCAAGGCAAATGTATGATGATGCTATGGATGGTTTTGTCAACAATAGCCTTGTAAAGATCTCAAAGCCCAGTAATCTTTTGTACATTGCGGAGTCGCGTGACGATCGAGTGGAGGATGTTGTTGGACATCTTGCATGTTTCGCCGGTATGCAATTTCATACTTATTCAGTAAATCTACATATATGGTGTCGCATGTCGCTGAGAACCTTCCAATGACATTGACTTTTCATAATTTTAGGAGGAATGTTTGCTTTGGGAGCTCACGTTGACCCTACGAATAAGAATGCTGTTCGAGATGCTGAAATTGGACGCAACTTTACCAATACTTGTCACGAATCTTACATCAGGACTGCCACAAAAATCGGTAACATCACATGCCTTGCTGTATTATTGATCACTGGAGCAAGTAGCAGCGTTTAGTATTTTAAAATGCTTTTTGTTTTACCTAAACTAGGTCCTGAAGTTTTCCGTTTCAATGATGAGGTAGAGGCTGAAGGCCAATTTGATAGCGACAAAGGTACTGCTTAAAGTACTAAATATATGCATGAACTATTCACACATGAAGCATCAGAATTTAATATAATACTTGGATTTCATCTTCAGCTTACATCCTCCGTCCTGAGGTAATGGAATCATACTTGGTTTTGTACCGTCTCACAAATGACACGAAATACAGAGATTGGGGTTGGGATGCGGCTCAAGCTATTGAACGTTACACAAAGGCAGGACCCGGACGTGGGTATTCTGGCATCAGGAATGTCGACTCCACCAACCCTGCTAAGGATGATGTACAACAAACATTCTTCCTTGCAGAAACTTTGAAGGTAAGCATTTTATTTATTTTAGAGTGACCGTAAATACAACGTGAAGTAATAAGTTTGACTAAGAAGTTTTTATTGTTGATTTCAGTATCTCTACTTGTTGTTCAGTACAAACGATTTGATCAGTCTAGATCAATGGGTGTTTAATACCGAATGTCACCCACTTCCTATCAAGGGAGCCAATCCTAACTATTAAATCATGAATGTAACAAATAATTCCATACAATTACATGCGTAAATTGTAGCGTGATAATAAATCACATATCGTGATAGTCAACAAATTGAAATGTTTGTAATTAAAAGTATTACAAATTGCTGAATCGTACACATCAATCACCATTTAATATATGCATGCTTTTAGGCGGATCTGCATTTTATCAAGTTTATTTTCTCATTTAACAAAATTGGATTCCATTTCTGAAGTTATTATTATAGTGAATTAAAACTGTTTAGGAATTTCGCACCCGAAAGCTTCTGCGAATTGCTTTGATCGCTTCAGTGGTAACGTCGCTCTGGTATTTCCAATCGAGTGCTCTTTTTGCATATCCGCATAAACGCTCTGAATGTCTTTATTGTTGCACCACATCTGAACAACAAACGACCATGTTTTATGATGGCATTCCAAATATGAAATTTATACTTCCTCTTATAAAGAGGCATTATTTGAAAAAGTGAGGCTGTTAAAAGCCAGAAGCCCTTAGCCTGCGATGACCAGAGTCATCCTAACCAGCATCTTACTAATCCACAAATCATGCATATTATGTAGATTCTTTTTGTATGAATGTTTTTTACTTACAGGTAGCTTTCCAGCCACCGCAAGTGCATGTACCATTCACAAAAATACCATTCCTTTTCCATCCGTCCACCTTATCACTTGTCCTAAACATTTTCTCCTGTAAATAAATATTTCCTTTCCTCAAAATTATTCCTAGTGTTCCCGAGTTTATTTTCTGCTGGCTTTTGCGTACTTCGATTCTCATTCTTTCGCTTCATAAGGAGTTGAGCTCCGATACTTCCCTGCGAACATTGCGTTATCCGAACTGTGACAGAGCTATTAATGGGAGTAGTGCTTGTGCGTTAATTATCGCGCGTGTGCTTATCATAGCTAGTGAACCCTAAATCGTATCTCACGGCCAAGTACATATCTCTCTTACCAGTACATGGCGATTACCATGCCAGTCGTTAGTTTCAACTGTGAAAACCTTCTTGTGACTTGAGTTTGAGAATTTCGGAGAGGAGAACTGGTGAAAGAGACTGAGGTTATAAGCTTTGTGTCTGTTTGTCCGTCTACCTAATCTACCCATAAGGAGTGTTACTGCCGTTTCTGCTGCCGAACTTCCCACGGGTATCCAGATTTTGCCGAGAAACCCTCTACAGCCAGTTTTTGAAAATTTGCAACGGAGGTAAAAAACCCAAGAAACATTGCAACTGCTCCGCTCTTTTTGCATACTTGATTCTCATTGAATATATATTTTTGCTCTTCCCATATTACATGACATGATACTATTTTTAGGGCAAAACTTCATATATATTTCCATAGAAAAATTCGGGATTTTTTCTTTTTTGGTGAGGTGGTAAATACTGAGGTGGAGTTTTCGGTCAGTGCTTGTTCTTCATAGAGGACAAAGAAGCCAAGGACCGCGTCATTCATTTTTCGTGTTGGCAAGTTTTTTTTTTTATGTGAGTGGGATATCCATGTTAAATAGTAAGGAAAAAAGTCCAAAAGTGTCAGTTTGTCGAGTCAAGCGTCATACAGTTTTTTTACATGCTAATGAGTTTTGGGACTTGAAAAATTTTTTTTTTCTTCACTTGGGTGGTGAAGCCAGAGCTCATCATTTTATGCATATGTATATATGCTAACTTACCTTCTTTGCTGGACTTCTTGATTTATGGAAAGGTTGATGTGCTCGGGATCCAGCACAACTAGAGAGCACATCAACATTGCCATATATACCTTGACTCAGACACCTGCCACTCACATACTACCTTGATTTTGATTTTGTGTTTTGTTGATGATGAGTTGAAGGAGACTCCCACTGACCCGCTACACACACACACATCATGCATATTATTATTATTTTTTCTCTTATTTTTTTTGCTTGAAAGTACATATGATGTACTCGCTTTAGTACGTATGACGTACCTATAGTGCATATGATGCACTGCTACTGCCATGAAATTACATATGAATGTACTATGGCTTACTTAAGTACGATATGATGTACTGATTCTTTTAAAAGTAAATATATGATAAATACTACTATAGTCTAAATATAATAGACTGATGCTATCGTACATATGATTCAAAGCATAGCAACATGGAAAATAAACATTTTTCGATAGAAAAAGCAAAGATCCCTTTACCCATTTTGGACAAAGGAAATTAGGCATAGGTGGGAGCTCATTGACAAAGGAATCATTTACCAGATCAAGACATTATGCTTACACCACCGTATAATGGCTTTCTTCTAGTTGCTTCTACTTTTTGAGAACTATAGTATTTTTAGAGATGATATAGAGAGGATCAAGTTATCCACAGTACAGTAAACCGTACTGCATAGGGTTGTTGAGTCAAATACATAGGATGTACAGGCAATTTGATGTAGGTACTGAGTCAAGAATTTATGATTTTCAGGTTATTTGTTTGTTGCAGTCGATATACAATGATAGTCAGGCAAAGATAGGAGTAATGAGATGATACTTACTATTTGAACTGCAACACGCTACACTATGAGTGGTTACAGAGTCTAGATATCAGAAGCTGTATTGTTTGACGGAACGACAGACAATGGAATAACCCTAGACGAGTCTGATATAGGTTATGTCAACAGGAAAGGATTGAATACTATCAAAGTATGTTACGTAGCAGGAAATGATAGGTGGTATAACCATGTGACAGGGAAAGCAAGTAGCCGAAATTTTCAGGACCCAATCCAGGACAGGGTGTGGGGTAATTAAAAAGACGAAAAGCCCAAGCGGAACCAGAATAATCCGAACAAACCGGGTTCACATTCCGAATACTGCTCATTTATTTTACCATGATTAAAAGGACGAGGAACGAGTCCGGCAATAAGCCAAAACAGTTAAAGAGGAAGGTGACACGGATTACACAACAATATGAAGCGGAGAAACAGAGACTTTCCCAGCAGGGTAGAAGAGGTGGAGCAAAGCAATGCCATACTTATCCGACAACTGATACACTCTCGCCCACCAGAACTCTTCACCAGCAGTGGACAGCAAACACTGAGTCAGGGCTTCGACTATCGCTGCCCAAATTGGGCACCTTTGCGTCACATTAACATAGGACGCGTATGCTGAGGGTGAGACACTAGCGATCGGCACATCCGATAGCAGTCATCTTATGAGACTTGCCAACATGCACAGACTAGTGTTTCAGTCAGTAGGACGATGGCTGACCGTTGGTACGCCATGTGCACCGACCAGATATAATACATCATAGAACACCATGAGCTATGCCAGCTCCCTACATTCATAGAAGGGAACCGTCTTAGCGTCCGGCCGGGCTATCTGTCGCGCCCCGTCCGTCCGCTGGGTTTGCACGTTCATCCGGGAACCATCCCGTGAGGTGAGGTCGAGAACAGGGGCGTCGACAAGCCTCAGTCTAACCTAATTGGCTGACGATCACGGCTCAGGTAATGCTGATCTGGTACTTGCACAGCTGATATGCCGCTGGCGTGA